>CM062290.1:55154051-55238185 GCA_031216915.1 Pictodentalium vernedei
TGTGACATTTTTGTCTAGAACTCAGTCATATCTCCTTCTCTCCATCCCACAGACACAATACAACACACGTGGGTGCTAGTAACAGCTCCTATGCGTTTCGATTATCGTCGGGCGTGATTGATGGAAACCAAGTGAATGTCCTAAAAACCAATAGTTATTTCTTACTAAAAGTGGGTCATGGCATGATTTGCTGTTTTATACTAAAACATGAGGAATTGTTTGTCCTGTGTATATCTCACAGCCCACTTTTACCGCGATCTAGTTTGAAGAGAATTGTATTACAACTGTCAAATATTATAATGATGATCATTAAAAAACTGAAATAAATAGGGCCCTGCGATGCCGAAGCCTTCGAGATTCGATTCGATTTGGAATCTTAAGTTGCTATTTCGGTTCGATTCGAATCGGCTGCACGATTCGTTTCCTTTCAAAACTTTTCACTGGAATATAGCTTATCAATCAGTAATCTTCGTCGTCTCACGATACGTATATAGTTCTGGTGGACATTGTACATAAATAATATTGACAATAAAGACTGAGTGTAGTTTCCGCCATCTAAACTGAAACATCTGTACCTATATATGCCACCAGCCATGCCAGTTCAAGTCTCACTAGACACTGCCACTGTTGAATAAAGTTTCCAGTTCCTGTTTTTTGAATTATAATCCTCCTGGGTAATATTCCAACTCTATCACCAAGGCATGCCTTCGACGAAGACATGCCTTTGTGATGGAGTTGGAATATTTTATCAGTCGGGACTTGAGCCATCACGGTCGAAACAAACCAGGTTTACAGCATCCCTTCCCCAAGTTGGTCATCTTCAAGATGCCCCTGATTCGATTCGAATTTGAACGGTAAACCCAAATTCGATTCGAAGCGAAAAGAGGTGATTCGCAGGGCTCTAAAAAATAAAACGCCTTTGGGGGGGGGGGGGGATGAATAAATCATGTTAAAAATCGAACTACTTGTATGAATCCTGAATTTCCATCCGCGAATCAAATGAATAAATTAATCCAGAAAGAACACAGAACAAACTTAACTGTATCACAAAATACTTTACTTTCAAAAACTTTCCTTAACCAATGAGAAATGCACAAGTAAAGATAAACTGAAGAATGGAGGTCCTTCCTTGTTGCAAATCAAATTTTCTTAGGAAAGTCATGCGTGAACCTTCAATAAGCATGTAATTCACGTGTATGAACATTTTCCATTACAACTCCTCTCGCTGAACAAAGTCTCCACGTGCAACATATGCACCGATTCGTTATGTCCTCCTTACCCCTACATCACAATATATAAACATCAACCCCCACCCCCCAGTCTATTTGTGAATCTTGAAAACTGGCAGAATGAATAAAAATTATATCGATGTGACACATTTTTTGCTTTCATACGTAAATATTGACATAATAACCTATTGGTTCAAAAATTTAATAAGTTCGCCGTGGTACAATGGATACGGTCGTCGAACACAAACTTCGAACATCCGAATTCTTTGGTTCAAACCTCGCCTGCTGAAAAATTTACATAACGTTACAACTGAGATTTATTTTTTCACTATAAAACCAAATGATTTTCTCTTGATTCTAATAGGCTGACCTTGAAGTGCTCTTTTCAACTACACTAATTTGAGAATGTCTCGAATCACGGAATGGGGTATGATTCGACTAATCAGCTGACTGACTTACACGTTTCCAAACAAAATGTTAGTGGCGCTATAGGTTGAATTGCACATTTTTTCTTAATAACCTGTTCCAGAGTTGTGGGTTCGGTTCCCGTGAGATCCCAGAAGTGAATGCATATTTTGGGCAGTGAAGTTCATCAAAATAAAAAAAATCTTCTGTGTCAGATTCAAGCTTTAGTTGATCCGAACAATTTTGTACTGAACAATTTTAGCGGAGATTAGTTGTGGCCTGTATTAAAGACAGTACAGACTAGGTTTAAACTAGTCTGCACTATTATTAATACAGAACGCAGCATTCATTGTGTCATTTAGCGCATCTGGTAAAACGGATAGTTTTTCTTGTTGAATCGATGCATTCTGTCCATCACGAGATCAAACCCCGTATGAATCAGCGCCTGAATTTCGTTTTTATGAAACAAAGAAAATTTAAGTTTTTCTATTCCTCTTTTAGTTTATAAGAGCTTAACAGACTATCGAACCGATTTTTTCAACAAATTAACTAAACTATTCTTTCAAGTTTACAATAACAACGTTTTTGCAGTTGCGTTTGAATTGATAAAATTCAGCGTTAGTAAAGCACGCTGACGTCTATTGATGTGTTCTTTGTGGCTTAGTAGATAAAAGCACGGGCTGCAACCAAGAAGGTCGTGAGTTCGATCCCCATCAGAATCGATGATTCGATGAATATATCAATAATAGGTTGTGGTATTTATTTTTATATAACAGAATTATTCTTTTCATTCTCATCATCCAATAGAATCAGGGATGTCACTATAAGGTAGAAAAGAGTAACATATATCGTGTTCGCGGTGGCGCAATAGGTTTCGGTGCGGCGCGTGATATCGTGTGTTCGAACCCCCCAGCGGCGTCAAACTAAATAACTAAACTAAACTAAAATAAAAAGCGATGTGTTAAAACAGAAACAAACATAAAAAGGCACATTGTGATAAAATGAGTGAGTTGGACAAGGTGGAAGGTAAGTGACGAGACAGCAATAGGAAGGTAAGTGAGGGAACGGCAAGTAGACAGGTAAGTGGGAGTGGGACGAGACAGCAAACGGAAGGTAAGAGATGAAGCGGTAAGCAAAAGGTAAGTGAGGGAACGGTAAAAGGAGCACATCTTGCACAGAAAACCCGAATTTTTCAACTTTTTGCCCTTTTTGGTGATATTTTTGCTTCACAGATACAAAATGTCCCCTATGCGGGATCGAACTCACAACCTTCCAACTCACAGCTCAGCACGTTACCTCTCGACCACCGGCTTCTTTGTAAACTTAAAGCTGGAACTAATATTTAACTTGGAAATTCACCAGGCAATGTTTGATTGTAGTTTGAATTTCTTCATTGACAAATTGGAATTTTCAATTTTTAGAAAAACAAAGGTCTTTCAAAAATCATATTTTTCCTTGCTGTTTATATACATTTTTTGCAATTGTTACATGGGAAAAAAAAAGTTTATAAATAATACCCTTCACTGCGCTGCGCTCAGACATCAGATGAAAGCCGCTGCCTTTCATCTGATCTCAGATTTCAGTAAAAGGTAATTTGAAATTAACCAGGGTGCGCGTGTTTTGAACGCAGGGAAATTCCAAGTCCGCTTTATTTGAGGATATGGTGACAAGGCTCGGAAAACGTTGAGTCGAGGGGAGGGAGGGAGGGAGGGAGGGAGGGAGGGAAAGGGGTCTCATTTTTAAATTTGAGGGCTGACGTCTAGTTTCATCAAATTCCGAGTCCGCTGTTTTGAGGATATGGTGACTTGGCTCGGAAAAACGTTGAGCTGATCGAAGGAGGGGAGGAGAAAGGGATCTGAAATTTTGTTTATTTTGAAATTCTCCACCTCTCATATTCCTTAAATTAAGATTAAATATACACAAATTATACATCAAAATGAAGGTTGGGATGTATACAACACGAAACACATGTGTAATCAACTCATAGAGTCGACTGTAGGCACCACTGGTTCCTGGAAGTCTGCTGCCGTATTCGCACCAGAACTGATAATTTAATAATATTTCACAAAAACAACTTGTGGCCAAATGTGCCTTATATATCCATAAACAAAGCTAGGGGATAAAAATTCTTCAAAACACGGTGACAGAGCTGCATTGGGGAAAATTTCAAAGCCTTTGCTTTTGTTTACATATGAGTATACTTTCGATTTCCAGTCGACGTCATCGGACAGAAAGGCATCTAAAAAGAACGCCGTGTAAAATCAAATAATGAAAAAAGATCGTCTTCATGCAGTATACTGTTATTAGATAGAGGATTGCACAGTTGCCATATTCAATGCAAGGTATCATGATACCTGTTGAAATTTCTTAGAATTACGATTTTGTTTTTTCGATGGAAATTCGTGGGTAACGAGTGATTTGCGCATGTCTTGTCGAGCATGAAATCCCATCTTCAATAAAAAATACAGACAGTGTTGTCCTTTTCCAAAATGCAGACCTATCGCTGTATTAATAATAATAACACTTTGGCCAGCCGATGATTTGTCGCGGTTCTCGGACGAGAAGGCCATGGTACCCCTGTACTCCCAACTGCCTCTCTATTCCCACGCTTCTCCTCTCCTCCCAACACTCGGAGACGAAATGCTTGATGATATCCCTTGTCTTATTCTTCCCAATCTCTCCGATTAGCATATTAACCCTCTCCTTTGAGTCTCCCCTAATCACATGTCCTTCATTCTCCATCCCACTTCCCCATTATACTCCCAGTGAATCTCATTCTTTTAGACTGATACTTTGGCATTCTAAAGAAAGTGTTCCAGGATCTCCACCATGTTCAAGTTACACATCTGTATTCGAAAGTGTTTTGAATGCCTAGCTTTGTTCTTGGATATATGAAGCACATTTGGCCACAAGTTGTTCTGATGAAATATTATTTTATTATCAGTTCTGGTGCGAATACGGTAGCAGACTTCCAGGAACCAGTGGTACCTACAGTCGACTCTAAGAGTTGATTACATACGTGTTTCGTCTTCTATACATCCCAACCTTCATTTTGGTGTATAATTTGTGTATATTTAATCTGAATTTAAGGAATATGAGAGTGAGAATTTCAAAATAAACAAAATTCCATACTTACATAGGCCCTTAACTCCATTCTTCACTTTCCCACAAGTAGTTTTTTAGATTTTGAACGAATTTACGAATTTCGATCAACAAGTTTCACATGCCTACTTAAAATTCCACAACTTGCGACAGACAAGTGTCCTTCGAATTTTGGAAGGACCCCCCCCCCCCCCTCTCCACAACACACACCCATTTAAAAAAAATAATTCACCTTCTTTCACTTTTTCTGATTCAGAATAATGGTTCTGTTTGGAGTCTTTCTTAAAATTACATCTTATTGTCAAATGTGTACATAACTTGCGACCGACAAGTGTATCTTTCGAATTCGGGAAGGAACCCATCCAATCCCAACCCTCCCCCCCCCCACCCCAACACACACACACACACTTCCAAAAAAAAATAAAAAATTAATTTCACCTTCTTTCACTTTCTCTAATTCAAAAAAATGGTTTTATTCGGAGTCTTTCTTAAAATTACATCTTATTTTCTTTTGTGTACTTAAAATTCCATTATTTGAGACATACAAGAGTCCTTCGAATTTTGGAAGGAAATGAAATCACCCCCCCACCCCCCCCCCCGCCCCTCCCCCCCCCCCCCCCCCCCCCCACACACACTTTTAAAAAATTCATTTCACCATTTTCGCATTTTCTTATTCAGATGACTGTTTCTGTTAGGAGTCTTTCTGTACCGTGTTTAACCCATCAGGTTCCGCTCCACAGTTTCGCACTATTCGCACAGGGCTGTGAAATTCTAAACATAGGGCATATGTTTGAAACTAAGGCCATGTAAAATTGAGATATATTTTTAGTATCAGATATATGATTACACTAGGCTTTTTGTTGGACAAGAGAATTTGAAGTTTTGGTCCCAAAGTTGGATTCTGATACATAGGGGGTAAATTACCAGATTAATTATGGGAAACAGTGGCTTCGAAAATTGGCTATTTTTAAAATGTTATTTTTACACGGGTTTGTACCAGACAGATAACTAAAAAATAAGACGGAAACATATAAAAAAAAATTTGCATTTTAGAAACAGGGGATGCTCTGTTCAGAGGTGGGTAGGTGGGGTTGGTGGAAAATTCTGCTTTTGAGTCTGCTAGGTGGCTGATAATGACTGGTTTCGGCATCTTTTCATGCAATTTTTTCAGGTTGAAGTCTGGCCTTTGACAATAAATTATTCCACCCACATTCAGATTGTTTATTTCTACTTAGTCAGATAGTGTTATATGTTTTTTGTGGATTTGGGAAATGTTAATACATGTTATGAGTTAGGTAACTAAGCTACAGAATATTTGCATTTGAAGAGAGTGCATGGCATGTCATATTTGGAAATGCCTGGAAAACTGTGGAGCGGAACCTCAACCCTACCGGCTGTTTTTTCTGACCAGGAACATGATACGTCATAACGTCATTCATTTTTTTAGGATGGCTGTTCGGTAAATATGTGGAGGAGACCAATCAATATTTTCAGCGTGCAGCCCCGAGGCTGCACGTTGAAAATATTGATTGGTCTACCCCAAATAATGAATATGGACTATTCTAATTGCTGCCATTGAAATGGCATGGAAGATACCACTAGTGTTCAAAGGGTTAATTAATAAATGCTGTAGGTCTCAGATTATTATGTTGGTATGTTTCCCCTCAATTTGTATATTCCAGGCCTGCGTTCGAGCTCTTTTCTTCGTGGAACAGCTGAAACTCCATACCAAGGCCCAAAAGAAATGTGCTAGCACCGTGATTTATTTATTTGTTGGTGTTTAAGGTCACTTTCAGCATCTATAATGATATCACGACAGCAGCACAAAAATAAAGTCAACTTTAGCCAATCGAGTTCCAACTCCTATATTTTATCATTTACCAGTTAAGCAGAACTTGTTTAGCACAGTTCAGCATCACCTCAAGGGGGAAGGTGGATGGGGGGGGGGGGGGGGGGGGGGGGGGTAGAATTGAAAAATGCATTAGAAGTTTTTTGAAATCCTTCATTTTCAACCAGCGGAAAATAATAGCATGTTTGTTGTATATGTTTTTATTATTGTTTATTGGAGAATGTCCCTGGGACCGAACATTTATTGACAAATAAAATTATTTTTTCAAAATTAATCAAGCATTCTGTCAGTTAAAAAGAGATGGGGGGATCTCTGTTTTTATTTTTCTAGCACAAAATATTGCATTCAACTTCACGAAAACTACTTCATTCCAGTTTACTGGAGGCTTTCAAATGTTACTCTCAAATCAGAGCTTAAAATTATTTGAAGAGCTCCTCGTGTAGACATTTTAAGGAACGGGTGACCAGGACTAAAATATCTACAAATGACGAGATCATGTTTTTTTCCTGAGATTATCCAACAACCCCTTCTCTCAATAACGGCTCACGTGTTGAATTCAAATTGCGAGTTATTTAACCCTTGAATCCCAGGATTAATTGTATGTTAATCGCTGCCATGATATGTACACGTGCACAGCTGCAGATGACTTAACGTGTGCAGGCAGCCAACAATAAGGTAAAAACACAGTCAAGATAATTTCTAGATACTTCGTCAATTCCGCTAGAAGTGTTTTCTTGTTAAGTCTTCGCTCTCTGTGTTGCCATGCAAATGTTATTATTAGTGATATCGAGGAAGAAGCAGGGCCGTACTATTCATAAGGCTGACTAGGCTGAAGCCTATGGCCCACAGGGATGGGGCTCCCCATTTTTTTCGGCTGAGGCATTGTTACCAGCGCCTTAGGGCATCAATGGTTAAAGGCACTTTGCACTCTGCGCCGTAAGGATACATGCACATATCTCTCTAACCATATATATACCCTCATGAATATACTATATATATATTTATATACAGTACTTTATTTTAATGCTTATTTGAATAATATGCCAGGTTGTGGGTAGAAATATTCAGGAGACCCGAAAAATGGATATAGGGCTATGCACTGCGGCATAGTGCCTACCGTGCCAGGGTCAGGCTGTAGTGGGGTGAAAGATTTAAGTGCCTGGGGGGGGGGGGGGGGGGGGCGTCCCGAAGTACCTAAAGGCCTGGGGGCCAGACTATGGGTTAACAGGAACGAAGGTATTACGAGTGATATAAAATTTAATTTACTCCGAGTTGTGAAGACTGAAGTCCCTTTCTTGAAGAGTGCAAGGTGGCGGGAGTAGATGTGATCGTACTCATAGAAAGAGGCGTGGTGACCAATAGCCAACTAAAAGTAGATCAATAACAGCGTTTGCGGTTTTTATTGAAAAATGAACAGTTGTTTTCCGTTGAACTTCCAGCTCATTTCGACTGCCACTGTACTTGTAAATAAACTACAGCACTATGAGTGCAAAACAAAAAAAAAACGGTAACATGAAAAAAATGAGAAATAAAAAATAAAATAAAACGTATTTTCAGTTGGAGGAACAAATCAAGTTAAAAATCAAAGCCGACTACTTATTTTAATCCAATATTCCCGTCAGCGAATCAAATGAATAAAATTAATCCAGAAAGAACACAAAACAAAATAACATTTATCACAAAATTTTACTCTCATACCGATGAAACAGAAAAGTAGAAAACAAACTGAAAAATTAGGTCATATTTGTGTCACGTGGTCCTATTTTCTTGACTTGATTGCCAGAACATCAATTAGCATGTGAGGCACGTTCTTGAACACTTTCATTAGTACCTTTGCTGTCACAGAAACCGAGTCTCCGAGTGAACCAATTCGAAAAGTACTCATTATCCATGTGTCACAATATAAACACAAAAAATTACGTCCCGTGACAAAAAAAAATGAAAATGATTTAAAAATTGTGTTTCGCTATTAGTTATTTTATTAAGGGCCGATATAAGTAATGGAATTTTGTTTATTTTGAAATTCTCACCTCTCATATTCCTTAAATTCAGATTAAATATACACAAATTATACATCAAAATGAAGGTTGGGATGTATAGAATTTATTTATTTATTTATTGGTGTTTAAGGTCACATACTTATGCACAATGGCTAATCGTGACCGTGACAGTTTTACGGGTGGAGGAAGCCGGAGTACCCGGAGAGAACCACCGAGCAACGACGAGCAGCTGTCCAACATCGTAACTCTGAACCGCAGCACAGGCAGGGTTAGATTTAGATTGGTTGAAGACATGCGCACCATCGACGTGCAGAACGCCTCAGTACACAGCGTCATCGTGCCCCCATGTAGGCAATCGGGGTGAAGTGTCTTGCCCAAGGACACAACGCGGTTGCCGCAGGTGGGATTCGAACCGAGGACCTCTCGGCTTGCAGCCTGCACCTCTACCAACTGAGCCACCGCGCCCCCTGGGATGTATAGAACACGAAACACATATGTAATCAACTCATAGAGTCGACTGTAGGCACCACTGGTTCCTGAAAGTCTGCTACCGTATTCGCACCAGAACTGATAATAAACAAAAGCAAAGGCTTTGGGATTTTTCCCAATGCAGCTCTGTCGCCGTGTTTTGAAGGATTTTTACCCCCTAGCTTTGTTCTTGGATATGTAAAGCACATTTGGCCACAAGTTGTTTTTGTGAAATATTATTAAATTACCAGTTCTGGTGCGAATACGACAGCAGACTCCCAGGAACCAGTGATGCCTACAGTCGACTCTATGAGTTGATTACACATGTGTTTTGTGTTCTATACACCCCAGCCTTCATTTTGATGTACATTTTGTGTATATTTAATTTGAACTGAAGGAATATCAGAGGTGAGCATTTTCAAAATAAACAAAATTTCATTACTTATATAGGCCCTTAAATTCGTCGTAGCGCAGTGGAATCGATCGGAAGAAATGAAGTGCGACAAACAGATTCGATTCTTCTGAATTCTGGTGGTGAAGGTTCAATCTTTGCCTGGAGATAGAATTTTCAAGACAACTGAAAATTGTTTTTACAAATAAAAGAAACAAATTACAAACATGTATCGAGCTGGAGAAATAACTCGAAGAACAATACATCTGAATTTGCCACCATTTCATCTTTGGATCTCCCTTCAAACAATAGCGTACCGAGAGACAAATCGTCACCTGAGTTCCAATGTGTTCTATGTGCCAGTAGGCTGCCAGTTGGCACACCAGTAGGCTGCCAGTAGGCACTCCAGTAGGCTGCCAGTAGGCACTCCAGTAGGCTGCCAGTAGGCACATAGAACACATTGGAACTCGCGGGACGAAATAAGTAAAGTCTCCAACTCTAATAAAAGAAAATAACGTATTTAACTCGACTATTTTTTCAAAACATACAACCTTCAGACCACATGATTCCTCGACTCGCTATTCACTGTCGTCTTCTTGAAGATGTTTCGTGTGGCGCAGTTCATTAGGCCATTCAGCCTTGAGCCTCGTTTTGGTAGTTATGTAGAAAAGAGCAGTGGCGTAGATAAAGGGGGGGGGGGGGGATTTGGAGGCCCCCCGCCAGAAGTTTTATCGGAAATTTTTTGGGACCATTTTTTAGGCGAATTTATGCCTAATAACATTAAAGTGCTGGCTTTGTAATAACATTGGGGATAAAAACATGCCATTTTGGGTAAAAAAGACCAATTTTCAGTACATTTGCAGTAAACAACAGATTCTTTCTGTTTGTTTGGGTTTTTGTTGTTGTTACACTGTCGGAAAATGTTCGGTCTATCGGAAAATTTTGGGCTTGCCTCTCCGCCAGCGAAAAGCTATCTACACCACTGGAACAGAGGCATGAAGATTGGCTCTTTGATAATTGCATCTTTTTCGTTAGAAAAGACTTTTTTCAAAATACATTTTTCAGCTGAATTGTATAATAACATCTATAGAGTAGCAGTATAGTCAAATATTGAAGATCGGTGCTGATTTGCAACTTTTTGAAGTTTGTTGATTTTGAAGTGATTAATATTGTTTTCATTCAAGATGGCGACGCCCTTGACAAACAGTAAACAAATGTCTAATCCATCGAAAAAAATGTTGATTGCCGAAAAGAATGTACTGTTAGACTGTTGGTTGGTGATAATAGAAAAGTAAAAGCAATGAATATTATAAAAGAAGTAGAAACTGTACGTGGAAATAACTCTGTTTTAGCCTTATACCAGTTAGCGGCGACGCATTTGATGTTACAATGGCTGATAAAACTCAAGCTTGTGTTTTGGTTGACAGTTTCAGTATTAAACATCATGATTATTGTGCAAAAACAATTTTTTCTGACTATGTAATGGTTTCATTTATGCACCCACCATCGTACATTGAAGATGAGTCAATAGTTAGTAAATTAAAGACTTGGAATATTACTGTGGTATCCATGATACACCGTCGTTTTTGTCCAAATACTGAGATAGCAGATGACACGAGATATATGAAGGTTAAATTTCCTCCGCCAATAAAATCCCTTCCATATAGCATGAAATTTGAGACAGTTGAGGGTCCAGCTTACTTTAGAGTTTTTCACAATGACCAAATTAAAGTCTACAGAAACTGTCTTGGAGATGATCATCTGATACAAGACTGTCCACTGTTAAAATGCTTCAGATGTAAAGGAACAGGCCATATTGCCAGGTTTTGTAAAGTACAGTTCTGTGCAAAGTGTCGACAGGCTGATGACTGTTGTGTTTGTAAACATTCAGCCCCTGATAGTATGACAAAAAGTGATGAACATTCAGTCCCTGGTGATAACTTGATAAACAATGATAACTCAATGGACATTGATACTGTTGACCTGTGTGAAAAGTGTGGTTATACTGACCCACATTGTACTTGAAGTTGTAATATGAAGGGCCTGTTTGATGGCAAAGAAGAATGGGGAAGTAATGATGAGGAGGTTGTTCCAGATTCAGCTGAATCAACAAACTCATCTTTTGCTGATCATTCAAGCATAATTAAATCTACTGAGGGTGTAAAATCAGCTCTTGTGTTTGGGATAGGGATCTGCGAATCACAAATTTCTTTTCGAATCGAATCTCGAATCGAATCGTGTCTCTGATATCGACATCGAATCGAATCCCGAATCGAATCTTAATAGACAAGTTATTTCATATTGCATCAAACGGAAGTACGGAACACTGTGATGACCCTTATGCGACGGAGTGAACACCTTAAACACCAATAACTAAATATTCTCTGTAGCACCGTCGCTGAAACAGCTAGGCCTATTGTCCATAGTTTTAGTTTTTGAAGGCCTAACTTGTTACTATTGACGTTCTTAAGAACGTGAATAGTAACAAGTTAAGCCTTCAAAAACCAAAACTATGGATAATGTTCTGGGTCACATTCACACCTTACCTAACAATTAAACATTGTCAATTACTCAAATAAATAGGAATTGAGCCTACATGAATGAATTTTCTAATGACAGTTTTATCCTATTTTTGTTGGAAATGTAACAAATTGAAGTTAGTACGAGAGATTCGAAAAAATCGAATCCTGAGACTGATTCGGGATTGATCTCGAAGCATACGTATGGTATCGATATCGAATCGAATCTCGAATATTCGCAGGACCCTAGTTTGAGAATTTTATTGATACCCTTGAAAACAAAGATAGTACACAGACTAGTGAGGGTGATGTAGCAGATATTGTTCGCAAATCATCTAACAATGTATCTGAAATTTCTGAATACACAGAAAACAGTCTTTTAGCTCGCTGAATACAAGTGCTCATCTCGATGATAATGAAAATAAAAATGTTTCTTGCATAAACAATACTGATACATCACCCTCTGAAAGTTCTTATCAAACCCCAATGGAAACTGAAAACATTGTCATGAAAAGGAAAATTAATACCGACAACAATATAAACAAGGTTAACCCCCTGCACACAGATGTCAAAATATCCAGATTTGAAGTAGACATTTTTCCCATAATGCAACTGGGAATTTAACCAATTCAATCTTGTTTGACAGAGCTCATTGAGCTCAGTCAAACAAAATTGAATTTGTTAAATTTCTAGTTGCATTATGGGAAATATTTGCAAGCTGAACTTTAAATATTTCGACATCAGTGTGCAGGGGGTTAAACCTGCTAAGATAACCAAGGCTGCAACTGAATAAAGTTTGATAATGGATAATCAGTTTGTGTGGTGTTTCTCACCTTTTATCATCATGGCACTTTTGTCAAGTTTCAATGCCAATGTCCTGAATGACTTATCCACGTTTAGGAAAATGTGCACTATTTTTAATGCTAGACATGTGGAAATTGCGGCAGTTCAAGAAACTTTTTTGATTTCTGAATTAGACTGCTCTTTCCAACAGTGTTGGAATGGAACTATCATTTACAGCAATAATACATCTATGTGTGGGGGCGTAGCCATCCTACACTCTAAAATCGGTTGGGTTAAAAATCAACCCAAATCGACTGGGTTGAGTGAATATGAACCCAAATTATTTAGAGTGTAATATCTACAAAAACTTGAAAATAAAATATCAAATATTAGGAAAAGTAATGATGGTCGATTTATTTGTGTGAAGTTAACTATTGAAGATTTGAATTATCATATCATCAATGTATATGTACCAAACATACTCTCCGATAAGGTCTCCTTTTTGGAAAATTTGAATTTATTTTTAAAAGATAAAGAAAATGTAATTATTCTTGATGATTTCAACACAGCATTATCTCCCCTTGATAGGCCTGAAGGTAAATTTGCAAGAGACAAAGGTGCCAAAGAGCTGACTCATTTGATTAATATTAATAATTTAACTGATCAGTGGGGAAATAATTATCCGGATAAAATAGTATTTAGCTGGCATAGATTTCATGGTGAAACATTTTAACAGAGTAGATTAGATTTTATTTTAAATTCCCCAAGCCTGAATACCATTTTTGATTATATTTTCATCTCACATTCATCAATTAGTGATCATTCAGTTATCTATGCTAACTGTAATCTTGAGAAAATTGAACGAGGGCCTGGTGTCTGGATTTTTAATAATACACTACTCAAGAATGAAGAGTACTGTAACACTGTTGAAACATTAATTGCTAAGAATAACCTACGATCGTTATATAAAGATGATATTTTCTTATGGTGGGATAATTTAAAATACCAAATTACGAAAAATAGCATTTATTTTAGTAAAAAATTAAGTAAGGAATGATATAAAGAGAAAAATGAATTGGAAAAAAACTTAAAATTGAAATGTCAAGAGCAGCCCAGCTGAATAATCCCCCAAACTGTGTTTTGAAAATAAGAGAATTAGAAATGGAACTGAACAAAATTGAGAATACTGAACTGGAAGGAGCAATTTTAAGGTCTAAAGCAAATCATACTCTTCAGGAAGACAAATGTACTAGTTACTTTTTGGGTCTCGAATCTTACCGACAGCAGAATAATATTATTAGGGAAATTTTTAACTGTAATAACATTTCTATTACAGATCCATTCATGATTGTCAATACTGTTAAGGACTTCTATGAAGTTTTATATAATTCAGAAAATATTTCTGATGAAGCTGAATTTGTTCTCTTGGATAGTCTTGAGAAAAGCTTGACAATTTGACAATTGAAGACAATGAATTCTGTGATGAAGAAATAAGATTGTCGGAGATGTGTACAGCTCTTTTTTCGATGCTCACCCCCCCCCCTCCCCCGCAAAAAAAAAAAAAATCCCCAGGGTCAGATGGTCTAACATCAGAATTTTACAAACATTTCTGGCCTATCTTGAATCCCATTTTATTTGAAGTTGATAATAAAATTTTTGAGAGGAAGGTGCTGTGCAGATCAATGAAGACTGGAATTATTGTAATAATTTACAAAAGAACAGGGGATAAAAGAGACCTTAAGAACTGGCGACCAATTAGCCTCTTGAACACCGATTATAAAATTTTGTCTAAAATGTTTGCAAATCGTTTAAAAACAGTAACATCTTCTCTGGTTTCTTCAACTCAGACATGTGTGCCAATGAGAGATATCAGTGAAAATATTGCTAGTATTAGAGATATCATAAAATATAATGAAGAGGAGAATCAAGCTGGCATAATTATTAAATTAGATCAAATGAAAGCTTTTGATCGAGTGAATCATCAGTACTTATGTCACATTCTTGAGAAATTTCGCTTTGGAAATAATTTCATAAATTGGATTAAATTACTTTATAAGGATGTTAAAAGCTGTGTGAAGGTCAATCAACATTTATCATATATCCAAATTGAAAGATCGTGCGACAGGGCTGTCCTTTGTCAGCGATGCTTTATGTTTTGACAGCTGAACCTTTGATTCGTATGTTGAATAAAAAATCTGATATTCTGGGTGTGAGCCTTCCTGACAACAGTATGTGCAAAACCTTTAACCATGCTGATGACACAGAACTCGCTTTTAAAGATCCACAATCTTATATTAATACATTTAAAATTTTAGATATATACTCCAGAGGATCAGGAGCTAAACTCACCTTAGAAAAATCAGAATATATGACTCTGGGTACTTCTAAAGATATCATCATGCCAAATATTCCTTTGAAAAAAACGGAGGGTGCCATTTTGATTTTGGGAGTTTATCTAGGACCAGATAATGTAAAATGTACTGAATTGAATTGGAAAGGCAGAATAAACAAAATTAAAAGAACACTTCATTTATGGAGAAAAAGAAATTTATCACCTAAGGGTAGAGCAGTGGTTATAAATACCCTTTTATTGTCTACCATTTGGTATACCCTAAATGTAGTAAGTATTCCAACTAATATTTTGACTGAAATAAAAAATATATGTTTAGACTTTCTATGGTTTGGTAAAAAACATTTAATAAAATATAATACTATAATTGATAGACTGAACGTTGGTGGGCTCAATCTGGTTGACAAAGAATCTAAAAAATTTGCTTTAAGATGTAAATGGATAAGAAAACTGTTCTCAAGTGATTTTCCCTGGACCAGGTTTTTTTTATCATTATATATGGAAGTATAAAGGTTTGAATTTATCGAACAATATATTTGCTATTAACTTGGATAAAAGATTTTGATGCCTGGACAAAATTTTTATTATGATGTTCTAGAGGCCTGGAGACAAAGATTTGTAAGATCAACAGGTGACATTTTAGGTATTGAATTTTTAACAACAAAAGAAGCTTATAATATTCTTGTTAAAAAAGTCACAGAGAAACCTACAGCCGAACATTATTGGCTATGAAAATTTCCACAAATTAATTTAACAAAAATCTACAAGGCCATTCATTGCTCCTTTAGGTCATCAGGTTGATGTAGATTTCAAAACCATACATAATATAATATACACCTTTGCAATACAACATAAAGTAGACAGCAGCATTTCATCAGCATGTCCTTTGTGTAAGCAAGGTCCAGAGGAGTTGATTCATCAACTAATTAATTGTCCTTTTCTTCATAATATAAAAACAAAATGTCGTGAATTACTGGATTATTTGTTCATAAAATCTGAGAAAAGTTCATCAGTTGTTCAGCTTGATGAAATTTTACTATTTGGCTTTCATAAAAATATTGTTCGGTCAGCCAAGTATTTGTAAATTTAATGCTTAGTGCATACAGAGTTTCAGTTGTACGACGCATATATAAATTTTATAGTAAATTTCCTTTCTTATTATACCTACCGCAATTGTTTACTACAGGCTTGCACTACAGTGGAAGACCCTAACTCGGATAAAATACTCTCTATTTTAATCTTTCCCAAGAGATTTGGGAAAGAAAAAGTGGTGTAAAAACACGACAAAAAAAATAAGTCAAAACTGGGTCGAGCGCCATCGGCGCACATTCAGTAGGGGATGCTCTTCGTACAATTCCAAGACTTCCGTTAACCAGAGTGCAAGGCAGTCATCAAACCATTCTTTTGAGTCCGCCAACATAGGAGTCATGTGATCAGCGGGGAGGAAGGATTCTTACCCGGATAAGAAGACCGGAGGGCCTCCATATAGACAATTACGGTAGGTATAATAAGAAAGGAAATTTACTATAAAATTTATATTTCTTATCAACCTACCTTACAATTGTTTAATACAGGCTGAATAGACAATAGGATGGAGGGAATCACATAACCAACCCACACATAACTCAATTGCTCTGGAACCGTGGACAGAAAAAAGGTCCCTAGGCCTATCAAACCATAGCATCACAAACATTAGTAAAAAAAAAACAATGAAAGATGAGGCATATGGTGATGTGCGACGCACAGACAGAAAGGGCAGTAACAGCACGGGGCTGGAACTGACCCTGTAAGAAGCAGAATGGCTGGGATAGACAACAGCCTGAGCAGAAGAAAAGGGGCCCGTAGAACAAAGGTCCTCTGCCTGCTGCCGCAGATAAGTGGAGAAAGTAGCATTTCTCCAGTAGGCTGCCAACATAACATCCGACAACATGACGGAGTTAGTATAAGCCCCGAGGGGTAGACAATGCACGCACCTTGTGGCAGAAAAACGATTGGTAATATAATCAGCAGTCGTTAGACGAGCGGAAGCTGCACGAATAGCAAGACAAATCCATCGAGAAATGGATTCAGGATAGAACTTCTGCCGACCAGGAATAAAAGACAGAAAATCGATCCTACCTTCCAAATGAACAGAGCAAAGGATGTTAACCCTCAGCAGAAGGAAGAGTCCCGATACAAACAGGAGGCGGAGTAGTTTCCGGTATCTGATTTTTGGCCAAAAAGGAGCAATCACTAGTAAACATAATACTCGTGGAAGAGCTCCAGAAAATGGCCGGGTCGGCCAAGAGGGAGTGAAGTTCACTAACCTGTCTGGCTGAGACAAAAGCCATCAGAAAAACTGTCAAGCATGTGAGAAAACGCATACCCACCTGGGATAAAGGCGCGATCGCCCAGCATCCCCCAAGCAGAGCAGCACCCAAGAAAGAGTCCATCTTGGAGTAAGCTGCAAAGTGCT
The DNA here is from genome assembly GCA_031216915.1 of Pictodentalium vernedei. Taxonomy (NCBI): domain Eukaryota; kingdom Metazoa; phylum Mollusca; class Scaphopoda; order Dentaliida; family Dentaliidae; genus Pictodentalium; species Pictodentalium vernedei. The sequence continues at coordinate 55,171,603 of CM062290.1, forward strand.
GCTAGGCCTTTTCAAGGAAAAGTGCAGAACAAGCTTGGAGAGGCAAGGATGAGTGCCGATACGACGCGGTCTCACATACCCACATACGAAAAAGATCTCCGAAGCATGGACCTGTACCCATTGCTGGAGACCCCCAAGAGTCAAACATATACCAGAAACTCCGCAATATGTGTGATCGAAGAAGTGACAGAAGCAACAGAGTGATCCGCACACCATCGACAGAAGACCTTCCACTTAACCGCAGAGGCTAAACCAGTGGAGTGAGTGCCTCCTTGAAGAAAAGCAACCCCACTGCTCGTCTCGACCAGACAAAAGACATGTGCGAAGGCACAACGAAGTCGGGTCGATGTGAGTCCTCCTCGGGCGACCTTGGTAAAGGAAGTCGCGACGTAGAGGGAGACATGCCGGAACCGCCACTAACAGAGAGCAGAGCAGAGTGATCCACACCCGCTGAGGTGACAGGAGTGCGATCGAAAGGATTCGACAACTGCAGGTTTGTATCTGGGCTAGAACCTGAGGAAGAATTGGAACCGGCAGGAAGGCGTAGCCGACAAGACCGTTCCAAAGGAGGGACAGAGCGTCCACATCTGAGCATCTGGACACGAGGACACGAAAGTGTCCACCTGATGGTTCCAACGAGTCGCAAAGAGATCGATGTGGAGACGACCCCATAGATCGCAAAGAGACTGGAACACCGCCATGTGGAGCATCCACTTGGTGGAAAATAACCTGCCCCGTCGGGACAGGGAGTCGGCTAGGACGTTCAGACGACCGGGAAAGTGACGAAACACCACTCCGGCGTTGACATCCTGAGCGAGCAGTAGAAGATCCTGAACCAAAACATACATGGGAACATAGTGTGTGCCGCCCTGGTTCCGAATGTAAACATCCATCGTCGAATTGTCGGACAACAGAAGGACCTGACAATCCGAAAGGCAGAGGATCCACTGCTGGAAACGCAGAAGAAAAGCAAGAAGCTCCTTCTGATTGAGTGGGAAGAGCTGCTAGATCCTGGTCCCATGACCCGTGAAGGAAACGACCTAGAGATCCAACGTCACACCCCATCCGAGATCGCTGGCGACTGCCGTCGGAACACGATCGGACGTGGTGAAGTCCAACGGAACTCCCTGCATAATCCACTGAACATCTGTCAGGAGAGAAGGTGACGAGAGAGATTCGGCCTCCAACGGCTGAGCAGAAAGTATTGGAGAGGTCTGACATGCAGCCGACCTAGAGGAATGAGATCCGTCACCGAGACCGATCAGCCGGGGAAAACTCCGAGCTGTTGCGGACGTGGACTGGGTCAGAGTCAGGGCAAAAAGCTAAGAAAACCACAGTCCTTGTCTGGGAAAACACCACCGTATCCATCTGAGTACGGAAGTCCATCCAGATGACAAAACGGCGGAGAAGGGACCAGGTTCAACTTCTCCCCGTTGACTCTGAACCCTATTGACGTGAGTAGGCTCAACAGAGTGACGACTCCAGAAAGGCAGCATTGGAATGCCTCTGGAGGATATCGACTAGATAAGCCGAAGAAGACACCCTGGACTGTGTGCGATGTAAGACTAACACATGCGACACCAGACAAGTGAAAGCCCAAGGATCCAGGCCGAGGCCAAAGGGCATGGCCTTGAATTGGAAAACATCCTGGGGAATGGAGCGGCGAACCGACCCGAAAGCCTCCATGCTGAACTGAGGGGCAATGATAGACTGCCTCAGGATACTCAGATCGATAACCTGTCTGAGTCGGCCGTCCTTCCCCGGCACCAAGAAGAAAAGGCGGGAATAAAATACCACTGAAAGAAAGTTCTTGATGACCTCGATCACCCCCTTTTACAGGAGATTGCCTATCTCCGTGATCAACGTGTAACGTTGAAAGGGACTCATGCTGGAAGAGGCACTCTCGACCTGGGACGAATTCGAGGTGACTACTGCAGACGCGTACCCTAACCCTATGAGTGAGTAGAAGTGTCGGCAGGAGGATCAGCCCTTACCTTCGCAGAGGAAGCTGAAGGGTACTTGTTAGGCTTTGGACGGCCCCTGCCCCCAACAGAAGGCTGATCAAGCTGACTAAGCAGCAGCAGATCAATGGAATGACATAGGGAGTCATCGCAGACCGTCGCCACGGAACCATGGAATAATCGCGGACCCGCCGATAGAGGCTGATCGAAGAGCAGCGCACTGCCCCCCAAGAAGAGAACGGCTTGTGTCCAGCACAGCGTCCCTGCGAACTAATTTCAAGTTAGCCGTGTTACAGGCATGTGGGTGAGAAGATGTATGAGTGCCTTGAACAGCACACACACAAAAAACCCGTTCGTCGTCAAACTTATCTGGGAGCAGATAAGCAGGAAAGCAGAGACGACGTGATCGAAGAGAGAAAGCAATCCAGCATCTCTCCCGATAAGCCAAACACGGACTCCAGAGTCTCCACATGAAAAATGGCCGGCGTGGGAGTTGGAGTCCTGATCAAAGACCGTCAAAGTCTGGCAGACTGACGGATTGGCGAAATCGTGGGAACGATAACGCACAGGAGGCAAAAAAGTGTCAACCCTGACGAAGAACGACGTCTTCACAGCCTTGGAACTCAGAGTTCAAAGCTGTAAATGCTTCAACCACCTGTACCGACATGCACAGTCGAAGGCGCCCAGAAGCAGGTTGCTCCACAGGCTGTAGGCGCGCGACCGATGATCGCGGCCGGGCTGACACTGTCGGCTGGTTTGACGGTTTGAGACCTGGAAGGAACCCAAACATAAAGTCAAGAGCTGCCTCCAAATCAGAAGACTGTTGGCTCTCGACGTCAGGGATGACGGACTCATCCTATGAGTCGGAAGACACATAAACCCATCATGGGCAAACCAGCCGACGCCTCCCATGATGTAGGCACACCAGGGGTGGGGGGGGGGGGGGCATAAGAGTTTCTGTTTCCAATCCCTGGAGGCGGCGCCACAGGGGGCGCCGGAAACCACTCGTGGCCTCGCTGGAAGCAACGGAAAAAGGCTCTTGGACAGAACCTAAGTGAGAAAGGGGAGGGTCTCCCTAATCTCACTGACTGTGTCGGAACAGTATGACGTGGGAACGAACCGACAAAGTGGCTTCACTCCTGACCCATTTAGGGTCACGCAAAACTGGCCATGGGACCAGAATGCGTGGACGGAAACGCCACGGAGCTCATGGTGACACCACCATGAACATCCGAATCCAATGAGAAAAACAGGTACTCGACGGCTGAGAGACCACAGTAGAGGGTTCGGCCGGCAGCCCTTTCCAACTTCACCAAGTTGAAGTCAGGGAAGGCTGAGGCCAATACCCTCGTCTACACTACCAGACATCTCTGCTGACCCCTGCAGGGATAAAACTGCTGTGCTCAACGGCGGGGAGGACACAGCAGGAGGTTCGGTCGGCAGCCACTTCCGACTTCGCCGAGTTGAAGTCAGGGAAGGCTGAGGCCGATACCCTGCGTCTACACTACCAGACACCCCCGCAGGGATAAAACTGCTATGCTCAACCTCTGAGAGGACACAGCAGGGGGTTCGGTCGGCAGCCACTTCCGACTTCGCCGAGTTGAAGTCAGGGAAGGCTGAGGCCGATGCCCCACAACCACACTACATACATCACTGCAGACACCTGCAGGGATAAGCCGAGGCCGGCTAAAACGGTGACCGATGACGTTGTAGACGGAACAGCAGTAGCAGATACAACGGGAGCTGTTGAAACTGGCGGAAAAGGGGAGAGAGCAACCTAGCTCGGCCTCCAAAGGAGGAGTCACAACCCTAGTGACAGCCTCAGATGTCGACTGGAGAGGGAGCATAGTCCCGGAACCAGGCATCTCTTCACCAGACATCCAACAGCTCCCGCAGCATCCATCACGGTAAAAAACTGCCCATCCCCCACGGAGGAGGTATAACTCTCATCAGGCGTGGTCGTGTCGGGAGGCCCCGAAACGATAGCGTTCCCCTCCCCTCACCCACGGGTGCGGGAGGAGCTGCACATCCCCACGGATGGGGTATAACTCTCACCAGACGTGGTCGTGAGGGGGGGGGGGGGAAACGACATCGTCGAACCTCCCCCAAGAGGGTGCAGGAGGAACGGCCACAAGAATTATTAACGAGAATATATAAAACAGTCCTGTTATTACACGATCCTCAGATCCATAATTCCAGTCACAGGAAACCATTATCGACGAGTTGAATTATCACTGTTTCGTAATGCAAATGGAGACACGTCCTTCGCGTGCAGTGGTAAAAAAATGGTTTGATGACTGCCTTGCACTCTGGTTAACGGAAGTTGTGGAATTTCACTAAGAGAAGAGTACCGATGGCGCTCGACCCAGTTTTGACTTATTTTTTTCGTGGTGTTTTACACCACTTTTTCTTTCCCAAATCTCTTGGGAAAGATTAAAATAGAGAGTATTTTATCCGAGTTGGGGTCTTCCACTGTAGTGCAAGCCTGTAGTAAACAATTGTAAGGTAGGTTGTTAAGAAATTAGAACTTACTAATAAAATTAAAATTGTACTTCACTAAAATTTGTTGATGTAACATTAACAAATATAACCTACGACGGAATTAGTCGAAGGAAAGGGGGGGGGGGGGGGGGGGTAGAGGAAACGGATTGATTATTTTTGTCTCCATTATCATTTTTGACATTGTATCAATCTTCGCAGGTGTTTTTTGACTGTAAACAATGTCAATAATTTTATGTCTATTATTAAGTGTTCTATGGTTTTAGCTTTGAAACAATATGGCGACAACATTTTATGTCGATATTGTTTAGGTGGTTATATTGTTTACATATACTGAATTGAGCAATACTGAATCCTGTTCTTTTAAGAAAAACACCATTGTCTGTCTCAGAATGTGATGTTTCATTTATTTCGATTTTTTGTAGCCTAACTTAGTTTACTGTTAAATTTAGATATTTCCATTCGCTTTTAACGTTGCCTATATTTCGGTGTACATTTATGTCCAAAGAGGCGTATAACTTCGGAAAATGTGCCTTTTATTCTTTTCTTCCTTGAATAAATTGAAAGTTTTGCAGCTGCTTTATAAATTTACAATGTTAATCAATAGGGCTAACTCGATTCAAGTTTTCCGTCGATGGAGTGCATAAGATGAACATCCTCGCTCAGTTTTGTACCTGTTTCGCAAGCCCCACCTTGTACAGAATTTTTGCTTTTTATTTTCTTCTTTTGTCTTCTCATTTGGGGTGGGCGGGTGGGTGGTGGGTGGTAGGGTTTGGGTGACTCTTGTTTTTATTTGTTTCTATTTGAGAGAATCATATTCTACGGTCCGACTTCTATTAAAACCTTATTTATATAATAGCGTTGGAATTCTCAATTTCAGCATAGTGTTCAGTGATATGCTGGGCTCTAGTGGTAGATGTAATGGTGCGATTTCCTTATATAATTTCATATTAGCTTTTGTAACTTTACAACGCCGAGGGTTGTAACATTTTGAACGACAGACAGCACGGGTTCGAGTCCCGTCTTGGCCAAAATATTTTTTCAGTGTTTCGAACAGTTTGAATAATTCGATCAAATTATTCAGTTGAATTCGTGCCATTGTCACAAAAATTAAGCGACTGTTTTATTTACTTTTCGGCGCAGAAATTCGTTACTTGTGACATATTACTGAATAGGTTTTGATTACAATATTTTAATGCAGTCACAAATTGTCGTAATTGTCGTGATGCAGTCGGTAACGTCGCTGACTGCAAACCAAGAGGTCCGGTGTGACAGGAATGGAAGTCCGTAGGAAAATTAGTCCCTCTGGACTATTATTCCGCGGAATTATAGTCCTAGGTCTAACATTTCTAGGAATAGTAGTCCGGCGGACTACTATTCCTAGAAATGTTAGACCTAGGACTATAATTCCGCGGAATAATAGTCCAGAGGGACTAACGTTCCTACGGACTTTCCATTCCTTTTACACCGGCGTTCGACGCGCACTGTCGCCGAATAATAACTTTTTGGAAAAGAAATTTGTCAGTTGTGACTTCTTACTGAATTATGTCTGATTATGTTAAATATGCTCTTATTTATCGTCGTAATCGTCGTGGCGCAGACGGTAGCGTTGTGTGTTCGAATCACTCTTCCGCCAAATAATGATTTGCTTTTCAGCAAAGAAATTCATTAATTGTGATTTCTTGAGAATAAGTTCGGAGTATGTAAAATGTGCTATCAATAATCTTTGTAATCGTCGTGTCGCAGTCGGTAACGTCGCGGACTGCAAACCAGTAGGTCGTAGGTTCGAATCACAACTACCGCCAAATAAATAGGGATAATAAAAAAACTAAACTAAACACACAAATAATAAACAACACAAAAAAAGAGTGTGAGCTGGTGAGAATAAAGGTGACCCTCGACTTCCATGGTGTACCTACCCGCTATGGTAAATAACTCAGTATCAATTTTTCCCCCAAATTTTGTAAAATTTGACAAGAAAACGTCCTCGGCGGGATTTGAACCCAGTACCCCGAGATCAGCAGCCCAACGTCTTACCACTGAGCTAACCGGTATCTCGTTAGAAAGTATTCGGAACTTCTGTATGATCTGGAGTCTAAAATGGCGGGATTTTCTGCTATTTCCAGCCTGTTTCATGAAACCTTGTCCGCCTGTTTGGAATTTCACGGTTTTACTGGCAAATATCTTACAAATCTGATCGGGTAACTTAGTTTTTATTTTTTCCGAGTTTCTTGATTTCATATTTTTCTAAGTCCGGAACTCTGTCAGACCAATATTCCAACCTTTGACCCACACATCGCCGAATCCAACTTTTAATGTACTTTTTATCTCAGGTGAACACCAGTTTCTTGGAGCATGCATTTATCAATGGCATGTGGACAAACTGCAAATGTGAGTGACTTACCTTTTATTTGTGAATGAAGACCATTCACTGTAAATTCACACTTTGCATGGATGTGCATTCTCCTTTGTGATGTAAACATATTTTTTCGTTTTCAATCAATTTATACCGTACCTGCCAAAACAAATGGAAAATAACTTCTTTTTTTTAATTTTTGTGTGGATTGCAAAGCAAACAACAGCCATTTGGGAAATTAGATTTCGATGAGCCCGCTTAGATTTTGCCGGGAATTATTAAGACCTTCACACACAGGCCGCGATGCGAGCATTACGATAAATAATAAATGACGATTTTTCTTCTGAGTTGGAACTTCGACACAGATTGATGCCTCCAATTCCAGTCTTGCGGTCAAACAAAGAGAGCAAGAAGCTGAATTTAATCAACAGAGTCAAATATAAAATCAGTGAATACAATTTTGACGCAACGAATCGTTCCGTCAAAATTATATAAATTGATTTCATCTTTCAGTTTGCACAATGCCAGTGGTCTCGATGTACACAATATTTGAGTTCATTTCATAAGAATGCTCAAATATGAGCTACCACACGGTGTCGAAATTGCCAACTGAGAACAAATTGTTAACCGCCACTTATCGCATCGCTCTCATCACGCCCGATGTGTAAAAAACCTTCAGCAAGTTCAGCAATGTAGAATAATTCCCGTTACCGGTTCACACCACGGGGAGGTACTAAGCGGGACTTTGTGAACCATCTGGAACATCTGTAGTCTGGAATATATGGAATGAAGTTTTTATTCTGTTCATCTGAAACAAAAGAAAAAAGCCTATTTAATTGACATTTAGGTCACAAATTCAGTACTCACATTCAAAATAGGAGAGAAATAGCCCCCAAGTCAGTATTTAATTATATAAAAGAAAATATTTAACTGGAACAGCATAACACGATAAAAAGAAGACGGTGGGGCGACGCGACCAAGAGAACAGGAAGCACCGGGGGCAATGTGTCTCTGTGTGTGTGTGTGTGTGTGTGGAGGAGGGGGGGGGGGGGTATCAAAAAGGGCCCTCGACTCTTCCGGGTATGAGTTGAGACTGGGACTTTACAATGTAACATTGCAGATGCCACATCGTTAGTATGTATACAAACGAACGTTGTCGAGTACTCGACAGCGTTCGTTTGTATACACACTACGGAATAGTTTCTGAGAATACTGCTTTCCAATTCCTATAGTTTTGATCCCAGATTCGCGGTGAAATAATGGCTATGGATAACCGGATATTAACCGGTTATATCTCTCGGTTAGTCGGTTGTAAAAATGAGCCAACCGTTTCAGCCCTACTACTAACATAAGTTGTCGTTTCTATCGATGTTGTTACGGACAACACTAACAGGTTCGTGGAATTGGCTATAAATCCAATTTATGGAATCCTACTTACATGAATCACACTTACATGAATCCCGTTATTGATACTTTAGTGGGGGAAAAAGTCCTTTTTGCCGCATGAGGGCCCTACGTATATCCAATGAGGCCTAAAATATCATACACCCAATCCTCATCCCATCACATGAGGGCTACGAGGAAATCCCTAAATGAGGTATAACTCCTTGCATGCTGTTGGCAGATACTCCTGTCCAGGACAGAATTTCTCTTTCCAATAAAATAAGGATAATTTGGGCACACTATTCAAATTTTTCGCTGGTAAATTGAATGGATTGTTTCATCAATTATTTCTCGTGTTAGGTTTAGATAAATGACCAACATTCTTCCCCCGAGTACAAGACCTCGGGACAGTGCCCGTCAGGCGTCTGAGGCTCTTCCTAAGGCTGTCACCTCTGTCAAACACATGACAGGGCATAGTACCATCACAAGCCTCTCACTGCACTTGCCGCCAGACCGGATGGCTCTTCCCATCCTTCTTCCCCACGAGCACAAACCATGGCCAGCCATGTGTGTGTAACACCGATCCGGGCAAAACGCAAATTTTCACTTCTACCTTCACCGAGTTTGCCCATAAATATACCAGAGAGGGCATATTACGGAACCTAACCAGGATAGTCGAAACTAAACAAACATGACTAGGCCACTGTGCTCCTACAAGCGAAGCTCGCTCTTTCACAATCCGCTATCCATCCCGGCACCGCCACACGACTAACAAACAAGTAGTCCGACACGTCAAACGCATCTGTAGGCGACATACACTACGTCAAATTGAACGACCCTCTCACCTCTCCGCACTGGCTGACAAGACTAGGAAACATATTACCAACTTTTCAACTTACACCCTCCGTACACATGACAAGATGGTACTGGATAAGGGGTTAAAATTTATACCAACGCCTCAAAGACCTCCCAGGTCCTTCCTCAAAGAGACATACAAGTGCTTCATAATGGACTTTTTCTTTAATATGGGCCTTTGCCATCAAGGATGCAAGCTCACCAGAAGGAGCATAAGTAGTATAGCACGTATGAATCGACCCCTGTTACCCGGATTTTTGCCGGAGCAGCTACTGTTAAATTCCCATAGGAACCGGATTTTCGCCGGAGCAACTTTTTCGTTGGAAAATGTCGGCAGCATTCAAACTGCATCCGGCAAGTGATGTACGTACTGAATGTACAGTATGCTATGGTATGTATAGTAATATATGTACATTATGGGGCTATGGGTATATATTATGAGTATTTAATGAAAAATTGATGGGGGAGTTAGGTTTTCTTGAAAATTTTTTTTCCGCGAAACGGTTGACGTAGCTATTGACGTCGTGACGTCATGATGTGCACGCGACGTCATAGAGACGATGACCGCCGTTGTTGATTCTGACATAACGTTATTTGGGTCAGGGGGTGTCGGGCTTCTCGTATGGGGGGGGGGGGGGGGTGATATGGTAGTAGTGGTACATATCCATGTAGGTATACTATTAGCCCTTGGGCCTTCATATTATCTTACGTCTGCTATAGCTAGGTCACGCAGTATTGTGGGGATGGGGGTCATGCATGATTGCCCAGTGCGGTATTGCAAGATAGTCCTTAGTGGTTCAGATTGGCAGTATAGGATGATTGGTCTGTTGGCCTATTACCCACTTAGTACTATTAACCTACCGAATCCTTTGTATTATCTTATGGCTGGTATTGGTAGTTTAATGCTAGGTCAGGCAGTATTATAATCGTTCGTTTAGAGTGGGGGCATAGGGTGCATGGTAGAAACCCCTGCAGGTCCCCTGTTAGTCCTCGATATTAACCAACCGATTGCTTTTTATTATTCTATGACTGGTATAGGTAGTACGTTATGGCAGGTCAAGTCGTATTGTGGGGTCGGGTGGGGGTAATGCCTGGTAGTATAGAACAGCAGTATAGTATGGGCGATATATACTTGGGTGCCCCCCCCCCCCCCCCCAGAAAACCATTGGTACTACTAATCGACTTAATGCTTTATTTTATCCCATGATATATACTTTGGTGCCCCCCCACCCCCCCCCCTCCCCCACCCCCCCCCACCCCCCCCCCCCCCCAGAAAACCATTGGTACTACTAATCGACTTAATGCTTTATTTTATCCCATGACTAGTATATGTAGTATGTAATGTGGGGCCAGGCGTTATTGTGGGGTGGGTGGGTGCAATGCATGGTCGCCAAGTGTGGAAGTATAGGATGTGAGCGTTGTACCCCTACAGGTTCCATGTTAACCCTTACTACTATTAATCCACCTGATGCTTCATGTTATCCTATGACTGGTATATGTAGTACGTTATGGCAGGTCAAATGGTATTGTGGGGTGGGGGTTATGCCTGGTAGTATAGAACACCAGTATTGTATGGGCGATATATACCTGTAGGTCTCTTGTTAGCACTTGGTACTACTATTTGACTTAATACTTTATGTCATCCCATGACTAATATAGGTAGTATGTAAATCTATGATATAATTCATAAATTAATTGATATTGGCCCAAAACAAACCTCCTGCCATATTAAATTCCATTTAAGGTTCTTCAGATTCTATCCTCAATTTTCTCAGTTAAGGCACCTGGAGTCATTGGTTTGGTACTGACAAAACATAAAACAGTGTGTTTTTCCAAAACACTGACCAGTACCTGCTACTGTGGTATCTCTTAACACTGTTAAAGTGCCTGAAAGCATCAAATATTGATTCTTTTGTGCTATGCTTTGCTGCACGTACCCATAAGTGCACATTCACAACTTTTGTTTTAATCCCCACAGACACCCATTCTGACAAAAAAGAGTAAAATTGTAGAAAATATATTTCAAAAGTGGATGAATCAGACATTTGCTTCAAGAATATAGTGGTCTTTGGTGCTTAATATATTTCTGGGTGTGGCAGGGGGGGGGAAGTGAAAGATAGCCACCTGGCAATTATTAAAAATGTAGATCCAGGCAAATGAAAAGCACAAAATACCCTGGCTGGCTGGCAGGGCAGGGCAGGGCAGGGCAGGGCAGGGCAGGGCAGGGCAGGGAGCTCAAATATGAACCCAGGGACTTGGCTTTTACAAACTTTTATCTCACCTCCCTAAGGATACTGTATACCAAATATCAAAAGATTCTAACTGGTGGATGTGAAGAAGATTTTTGAAGAATATTCCTCATATTGAACTAAGTTATAATTCGGGCTCCGACACTGAGCCCAAATATGAACCCAGGGACTTGGCTTGAACAAACTTTTATCTCACCTCCCTAAGGATACTGTATACCAAATATCAAAAGATTCTGATTGGTGGATCTGAAGAAGATTTTTAAAGAATATTCCTCATACTGCACTAATTTAAACATTTGGGATCCCATAGAGAGCACAAATATGGACCCAGGGAATTGATTTCAATAAACGTGTGAAACAATCTTCCAAAGATGTTATATATGAAATTTGAAAGCATTTGGAGAAGTGGTTTGGGAGAAAAGTAGTCTTACATGTTTTTCCCATTACCCACAGTGTTAAAAAATGCTGACTCAGCACTTTTTTAAAGTCCCTAAAAAGTACCCCATGATAAAACTGATAGCAATTTTTTTTACCATTCCATTCTGTTGGTCCTAAGGAAGCTTCACACCAAATAAGAATTCTCAGTGCCGTGTAGTTTTGGAGATATGGGCGTTTCAATTTTTTTCTATTTTTAGCTCCTGCAGTTCCCATGGGGCGACGGGAAAAAAATTGGGCATAAATCAAGTACTTATGACCCAATAAACCCTCATATCAAATTTGGTTCAAATCTGCCTCTCAGTTTGGAAAATAGAAATTTTGGGAGTGGCAAAAATTCTTGCCCCTCCCATAACAACGGCAAATATAGCCCCACAAACTTCTCTTGAACAAATCTGAGTCTACACCTCAAAAGGAAGCTTCACATCTAATAAAGTCTCTGCTACTGCTGGTTCATGAGAAGACGATTTTTTACGATTTAAGCACACTTCTTGGGCATGGTCTTACCAAGGGGCAAGACAACTTGATTTGAACAAAATCAAAATGCGATGTCATAACAAACTATTATCTCAAATATCAATTAAATTGGTTCAGCGGTTTGGGAGGAGAAGATGCAAACACCATATTCACGGACAACAGACGACGGACGAAAACAGACAGTGAGCTAAAAAAATGCGAAGGATATCAAATTCAAAAGAGACAAGGGTAAATAACTCTGTAAATGTTTACACGAAGATATTAATTCGGCTGTCCACATTGAGGCACAAGCACGGCAAAAATTACAAACACAAAGTACAAAACAAAGATTTGTGTTCCCCAAGTGAAATAACAGTGACTTTGACATTTGATCTATTGTCCCCAAATGTAATCCCAACCATCGATACCTCATATGCAATCAAAATATGAAGTTACAGCATCACACCCAAAAGAAAACTAAAGCTATTGCACAGAAACCAGAAATCTATAGCAACAGTGACCTTGATTTTTGACCTAAACATCCCAAAATCAATGCAAAACATTGTCCCATTATGGCCAACCTATGTGTGAAGTATCAGCATCGTGCAACCAACAGCACAAAACTTATTGCCCGGAAAAGGGTGTGAAGACATTTTTCAATCATCCCCTAAGTTAAACAAGGGAGAATAACTCTGTGAATGTTTATATGAAGATATTAATTCTGATGTAGGGTCCATTCCCTCATGTTGAGGAACAAGCATGACAAAAATTATTTAACGCTTTACCCAATGTAATGGCCAATACCGGCCAGCGCTATTCTAAAAAATCGCCAATTAATTTTCAATATTTTTTAATTGATTGTTTGTCTCAAAAACATAGGTTATGACCCCTCATTGGAATGAGCTCATCAAGCTCATTCCAATGAGGGGTCATAACCTATGTTTTTGAGACAAAAAATGAAAAAAAAATAGTTATTCAAGAATTGTTTTTGCAAGTGTCGTCTGCTTTTCATGTTAGGTAAAGGGTTAAATCCAACAAAATCCAACATGTGATGACAGAGCTAGAGCAGCAAATATGTTGGACAGACACATTTTTCAATCATTCCCTTAGATAACAAAGGGAAATAACTCTGTAAATCTTTATGCAAAGATAATAATTCTGTTGTAGGATCTGTTCTCTCATATTGAGGTATAAGCATGGCAAAAGTTATTTGAATACAACAAATAATAACAGTGCTACAGCAGCAAATCTGTCAGACAGACACATTTTTCAATAATAATCCCCTTAGTTAAACAAGCACAAATAACTCTGTAAATGTTTATGGAAAAATATAATTCTGCTGTAGGATCTGTTCCCCCATGTTCAGGAACATGCATAGCTCAACTTATTTGAATCTGCCAAATAATGACAGTGCCGGAGCAGCAAATATGTTGGACGGACAGTGTGTGTTACGAACATACGAAATGTATGTAAAGTACAAACTTACGAACGAATGGATGCAGCTCTCTACTAGATACCCCCTCTGACCAGATCAGTTGGGGGGCATAATAAATCACTGTGCTTCCACAAAGTCTCAGTTGAGTAGCATAGAATATTGCAGGTTATTTAATGAAATACTTTCATTAAGCCTATCAGGTGCTGTGGTATGTAATATACTACAGAAAAGGGCTCTTTCCAACAGTGTTTTACATCATAGTACTTACTGTTAACAAATTTTTATTATCATAAAGTTGATCATTGCTCAAGGTCAAACAAATTAATCCAGGGGATGGGAGCGCGGTGGCTCAGTGGCTACAGCATTGTACTTCAAACCAAAAGGTCCACAGTTTGATGCCCACGGGGGTAACTGTATTGTGGCCTTGGGCTAGGTACTTAATCCTGATTCCCACGTGGGTTCATGGTGGCGTTGTGTACTAAGGCATACTGCATGTTGATAGTACACCCAAGCCAGAAAATAAGCAGACTGACATCCGCACAATGAGGTCCCCAGAGGGTGAATTTAGTGATGCTACCCTGCTACAGCAGGGTAGCATCACTAAATTTACCCTCTATGAACCTCCGTCTGAATCAGGGTCTCAAGAATAAATAGTAAGAGGTACCCAGAGGATAAACTGGCCCACTGTATAGGATAGCATCATCAAATTCACCCTCTAGGCACCTCATTCTGCAAATGTCAGACTGCTTATTTTCAGGCCTGGGTACACCTGTCTTCGACCAATGCTAACCCTGCTCGTATAGAGTTAGTATGTTGGAGAGTCAGACAGTTGCTCATTGCGGCTTCGGTACTCTGGGTTTACTTCAGCCATAAAAACTCTCTGGCACAAAATGACCCTGGCTGTTGAAAGTGTCATTAAATAAATAAATAAATAAATAAATAAATAAATAAATAAATAAATAAATAAATAAATAAATAAATAGCGGATGAAGGCAAGTGCACCATCAAAGGGCAGTACACCTTAGTACACAGCATCACTGCACCCTCACGTGGTCAATTAGGATTTAGTGCCATGTCCAAGGATACAGTCCATGTGTGGTTCAGGATCAAAGGATCATCCTGTCAGTTTAAAGTCCAATGCTCTAATCAAAAAACCACTGCAACCCCACTAAGTCACAATTGAGAATATTACAGGTAATTTCATGAAATACAGTGGAGCCACTTAATTGGCTATCTCTTAACTGGTAGAGTGTTGGAAGCCCAAATTTGGGCTTTATTCAGAAGTACAGGCACTGCAACGTAAAGGCTTTATATTCAACAGATATGCTTCATAATATCTCTGAAGTAAAATTATTTAGTCTGCAAGGATTTTTCTTGTTACAATATATGGGAGAGTGCCTGTGGGCACTCTCCCATAAATTGCAATAAGGCAAAGGCATGTAAACAAATTTTGACAACCAAAAGTAATTCAGCACTCTACCAGTTAATTGTATATCCCTGTTAATTAAATATAATTTCCCAACACAAAACCATTTACCATACCTCAAGAACACATTTGACATGTTAATTGAATATAGGTAAAAGAGTAAACTCCAGTTAATTGAAAAAAAAATCTTGTAACTTGTCGGGAAATGCCTTGACTCTCCCCAGTTTTCCTTTATTTGGCCTCAGTACATTCAATACAGGCATTTAATATATGGAGTTCTGTCAAACAAGATATAATAGAATAAATGCTAAGTTTATCTCTAGAATACAGGAAAGTGATACAATTCCTGTTAATTGAATACTTCTGTTCACTGAATAATTTCCATTGGCAAAGTGGCTATTCAATTCCACTGCAGGTCTGAAAATAAGCAGTCTGACATTCGCAGAATGAGGTCCCCAGAGGGTGAATTTGATGATGCTATCCCATACAGTGGGCCAATTTATTTTCTGGGTACCATTTTCTGTTTAGTTATGAGACCCTGATTCAGATTGAGGTTCACAGAGGGTAAATTTAGTGATGCTACCTGCTGTGCAGGGTAGCATCACTAAATTCACCCTCTGGGGACCTCATTTTGCATATGTCAGTCTGCTTATTTTCTGGCTTGTTCCACTGTACTTACATTGAACCTATCAGGTGCTGTGGTATGTAATACACCACAGGAAATGACTCCAAGGGAGTGTTTTATATCCTAGTACTTCACCTCTACAGGCAAAAAACTTTTACTATCATTATAGCTGATGGGGCACGGTGGCTCAAATGGTAGAGGTGCAGGCTGCAAGCCGAGAGGCCCTCGGTTCGAATCCCACCTGCGGCAACTGCATTCTGTCCTTGGGCAAGACACTTCACCCCCATTGCTCATGTGGGGGCACGGTGACGCTGTGTACTAAGGCGTACTGCACGTCGATGGTGCACCTGTCTTCAACCAATGCTAACCCTGCTTGTGTGGAGTTGGTATGTTGGGGAGCTGACAGTTGCTCGCCGTTGCTCGGTGGTTCTCTCTGGGTACTCCGGCTTCCTCCACCTGTAAAACTGTCATGGTTAGCCATTGTGCAGAAATATGTGACCTTAAACACCAATAAATAAATAATAAATAATAATATTATAGCTGATCATGGCTCTGTAAGAGCTGACAAATTAATCCAGGGGTGATATTAGTATATGTTCTTGTTAAATATCTAGTCCCGGGGCTTAAAATTAAAGTGAGGATTAGAATTGATTCTTGTAAATGATTCTAACAAGGAAAACAATGATTCTTCTACAAGATTCATTTGATTCTCATCATTGGTTCTGAAAGTGTCCTTTAAAGCCTGGAAAATTCTCCTACCATTTGTGCCCTTATCTTAAAGTAATACCTTGATGTAGCAATGAAGTCTACTGAAGCGTGGGCTGCCTATTTATTTATTTATTTATTTATTTATTTATTTATTTATTTATTTATTTATTTATTTATTTATTTATTTATTTGCAGTGGGACCCTGTTAATTGTATAGCCACTTTGCCAATGTAAATTATTCAATTAACAGGAGTATTCAATTAATAGGGATTGTGTCACTTTCTTGTATTCTAGAGATAAACGTACCATTTATTCTATTATATCTTGTTTGACAGAGCTCCATGAGCTCTGTCAAACAAGATATAAGAGATTAAATACCTGTATTGGATGTACTGAGGCCAAATAGGTCTATAAACAAAGAAAAACTGGGGTGAGTCAGGGTAATTTCTCGACCGTTTACAAGATTTTTTATTCAATTAACAGGCGCTTACTCTATAATCTATATTCAATTAACAGGTCAAATTTGTACTAGGGGTATGGTAAATGGTTTTGTGTTGGGAAATCATATTCAATTAACAGGGTTATTCAGTTAAGAGATATACAGTTAAGTGGGCTCCACTGTATTTATTTAAGATCACATATTTCCAAACAATGGCTAAGCGTGACCGCACCATGGATATAAAGTGAAGTCAGCCAATGGTTTATACCCATGTTGCCCATTTTAGACTTGGTCACCAGGTCCTATTTTACCAGTAAAAAGGAGCTTGTTCCCACAGTAAACAAGCACAGCATCACTGCCTGGGGTTCCCATAGGGAGTCTTCTTCCTGTACAGGCAGCCAAGACATTGCTAGAAACTAATGCGAAGGTACAGCAACTTCCATCAGGAAAACCACCAAAAGCCTGCATGCTGGAACATGTGGTCATAGTACTGTGGGGCCCACTTAACAGGACATCCCTTAACCTAATAACCCTGTTAATTGAATAAAATTTCCAAACACAAAACCATTTACCATACCTTTCAGTACAAATTTGACCTGTTAACTGAATATAGGTTTTAGAGTAAACTTCTGTTAATTGAATAAAAAAAAATCTTTTAAAATGTTGAGAGATTACTCTGACACTTAACAATTTTTCCTTGGTTACATACTTATTTGACCTCACTACATCAAATACATGTATTTAATCTATTATATCTTGTTTGACAGAGCTCATGGAGCTCTGTCAAACAAGATATAATAGAATAAATTCTAAGTTTAATTCCAGAATACAGGAAAGTGACAAGATCTCTGTTAACTGAATATTCCTGTTAACTGAATAACTTTCACTGGCAAAGCAGCTATTCAATTAAAAGGGTTCTGCTGTACAAGTAAATATACAACAAGAAACTCACCAAAATTGGAACTAGGCCCTACAGGGCCAAGGTAATGACTAATGATCTGCTCAGTTTGTACAGGCTTATACAAGGGAGAACAGATTAACACTGAAACACTCATAGAGTCAGGGTCCAACTGGAAAATAATTTTCATTTTGTTAAAATGTTAGGAAGTACATTTATTTATTTATTTATTTATTTATTTATTTATTTATTTATTTATTTATTTATTTGGGTTTATGACACTTTTGACCACCAGGGTCACCTCAGGTCAGACAGTTTAAACTGGCTGAGTGCTGGAAGCCACTGTCATGGCTTTGAAGAAAATCAGTGCACCATGCTAATGTTTATATATTTTATGTTCAAGCTTCATAGCCAACCCCTGCCCCCCCCCCCCCCCCCCCCCAAAAAAAAAAAAAAATGTTCTTTCATCTGTTGATATTTGCTGAATTAAAAATTAGTGGAGAGTACTTTAGAGCACTCTCCACTAATTTTTAATAAAACAAATTTTAGGAAACAACTTATTACTACCAAAAATAATTCAGCACTCTACCAGTTATGGGTGAAGGAAGTTGGAGTACCTGGAGAGAACCACTGCATAAGCAGACTCCCCAATGTACTAACTTCAAACAAGCAGGGTCAGCATTGGTTTGAAGCAAGTCCACCATCAACGTGAGGTATGAATTAAAGTGCTCAGTGCCACTGTGCCCTGACATTGGAAATCAGGATTAAGTGTCTTGCCCAAGGACACAATGCAGTTAATGCTGGTCAGGATCAGACTGTTGAGCTTTTGGTCTGAAGTCCAATGATTTAACCACTGAGCCACCACACTTCCAGATCAGAAAATAAGCACTCTGACATGTGCAGAATGAGGTCCCTAAAAGGTGAATTTGATGATGCTATCCCATATAGTGGGCCAATTTATCCTCTGGGTACCTCTTTCTGTTTAGTTTTTAGACCCTGATTCAGATTGAGTTTCACAGAGGGTAAATTTAGTGATGCTACCCTGCTGTGCAGGGTAGCATCACTAAATTCACCCTCTGGGAACCTCATTTTGCAGATGACAGTCTGCTTATTTTCTGGCTTGCACACTTTCTATTGGGGATTAAAAACAAAATTTCAGACAATAGACCTCTGGGTTCAACACAGGGGTCTAATAACAAAAACATTGCTTGTGATTTGTATCCTTTTCCAGATAATTTGAAATGTCAGCTACAAGTGGAAACTCCTTTCAGTGAGTGGGTTAGTAGAAATTCACTCTATGTACTCACCCAACCTTTGGTTAACCCACCCACATACCTTGCCAATCGCCCAGCTTCGATTTTTCAACTAGCCCAATTTTAGGTTGACCAGTCCAAAAATAGAATTGTAGCCTAAAATCAATAATAAGGTTCCACCCCCCCCCCCCCCCCACCCACACTCCTCGATTGTGGCAAATTTCTTCTCATGTTGTCCCAAGCACTAAACTGATCACATTTATGAATGATATATCAGCTTCAAGGCTATCTAAAGAAAATTGTTCATCGATGTGGCATTAGATTCAGATATTTGTATTCACTGTATGCAAAAAAGATTTAACACAAATGTATCAAATATATATCACAGGCCAGATCCAGATACAGGCCAATTTAGAATTGGTCTAGGCCAGATTCTAATTGGGATTTGGATGCGGCCAGGCACTAATTAGGATTTGGACTAGTCCAATTTGGAACGGGACTAGACCAGATCCCAACTGGAATTTGGTATAGGCCAGATCTAAATCATCATATGGCTACTTCAATACATGGATCAATAAAAAATTAATTACTTCGGAATAAAATGCAGAATACTATTAACCCCTAACACAAAAGGCAGATGACACTTACCAACAAAATTCTGGAATCAATATTTTTTTTTCATTTTTTGTTTAAAAAAAAATATAGCTTATGACCACTCATTGGATCAAGCTCAATGAGCTCATCACATTGAAGGGTGATAAGCTGTGTTTGTGAGACAAAATTTTAAAAATAACGAAAATTGAATCGTGATTTTTGTGAATAGTGGGATCTGGTCTAGTTGAGTTCTAAATTGGACAAGTCCAAACCTCAACTAGGTATATGATTTAGATCTGGTCTAGACAAAATCACAATTAGGATCTGGTCTTGTCTTGTTCTAAACTGGACTAGACCAAGTCCTAATTAGGATCTGGCCTAGGCAAAATCCCAATTTGGATCTAGCCTAGACCAATTCTAAATTGGCTTGGATTTGGATCAGGCCTGCGACATATGCAAAAAGAAGCATACCATAGAGAATAGCATAGTCAAATTGGCTGTCTACCAGCCATACAATTAGAAAACAATTAAATTGCATACAGACTGTGAGGACATAGCTTGGTCATAAGTTAATCATACTGTACATCAATAGAAAAAAGTTTGGAGGTAAAGGTTAAGGATGAGTTATGTAAACTGTCCAGTAGAATTTATTTTTCATGTTTGGATCTCTCTGATACCATTGCAGCCAGTGAAAGGTATTGTAGCTCCAAGTTGATGATATTAAAAGTAGTCTGCCAGCTGGCACCATTCACAATTGTGAAGATAAAGTTGTTTATATATCATACCAAGCAAATGGAAATTTAAAAAAAAAACTTTTAATACGCAGTGAAGTGGTTGAGGAAGCCAGTTTAACCTGCTGAGTAATCTTGAACTTTTTTTTTATCAAATCTAGTCATGGCTGCTGTGATGAAGCCATGACTAGATTTGATGAAAAATTCATTAATATTTCATCCATGAGAACATTAGTTAAAAAGTGTATGCAATTCACAGAGGGAAATTTGGTTAAATATCTTGAAATTTATATGCAAGAGATTTCATGTCATGGGCAGGAATATCCTCTAGCTAATCTTGACAGAGATTAGGGAGAAATATTTATACCTTACCTGAGTTAGCCTTGAAAAATATGAACTGAATCTACCACTTTTTATCTCTCATATTCCATCCACCACATCATCACCTGTTATCATCTCATTTTTATCCTTCATGAACGTAGATTTTTTACTTCAAAATCACTGTACCTTGGAATTGTGTGCTGTTTTTTTCTGCTAATGCATGTTAATTTTCCTTCTGTATGCATTCATGGGCACCACAATAACTAAAAAAAGAAAGAAAAATTCAACTGCCTATTTCCCTCCACATGCATTTTGGACGTTAATTAACTTTCAACAACCAAAATCACATCATAATGGACAACTATATGGGTGAAGGAATCCTGTGAGAACTACTAAATGGTATTGGCAGCAAATAGGTGTTGAACCCATCAACATACTATCGGGGACATGCAGGGTCAAAATTGGTTAACTAGTTGAGTGCAAAATTATTTTCCAAAGGTTATTTGAAACATGGGTATTTTTTTTTCAAAGATACCATTCTACCAGCAAAAGTACCCTTAGTTTAGCAATATTTTGTTCATAAATAATTGTCTTGTTTCAATTTATTGGAGAGTGTCAATTTTATACATAATTTTTTTCTTCTGCTGCTAAGCAAACATCAAGCTAATGCATACAGTGGAAAGCAACTAAAGTGGCTCCCCACACTTTTCAATAGAGCCATGATGGTGGCGTCTAGCACTCCACCGGTTAAGGGAAAGTGTACCATCAATACGTAGTATGCCTTGGGCTATTGTACATTGCACATCCATTTGAGCATTTGGAATGAAAACAAGCTATAAATTGAAAATAGAATCTTTTTTGGATTTTGGGAATTCATTTTAAAAATATTTCCAAACTTCGGAATAAGTATTTCCATTAATTCCTTGACATCTGTACTTTATGTAACATGTCACCAACCAACTAAAATATCAATCAATCAATCAATCAAACACTGCGCATTTTTACAGCCTTTGTCAGTGTATATTTTCATATTGTGTGTGATATGGCAGTCTATCAACAATTCCTGAGCAATGTTTATTTATTTATTTGCCCAGGTGGGATTCAAACCGAGGACCTCTCGGCTTGCAGCCTGAACCTCTACCTACTAAGCCACCGTACCCCCTGTGCAATGTCTATGTTTAGCCACTGTGTGTTAGCTTACCAACTAACTCTGGGAAATGCACATAGTTAGTCATTCTTTTCTTTTGGCTTTTTTAATATCTCTGTTATGTGACTAAACCTGTGCCTTACACAGCCTTAGTGTAGTGTATGATATGACAGTTACAAATCTTTTTATAACCAGAAAGTGTGACTAATAAAAACAAGCCAAGACCAATACCGGGTCGGGTCTGCGTCGCTGCATGCAATTGAATCGGCAAACAGGAAGTGGCTGCATGGCAGATCTGAAAACTGCATACACGATACAACTGATCATTATCAGGCTCCAGATGAAATATAAAATCAATCCCTTGCATAGAAGCCGAGAAAAGTTTGACGAAAAATTTCCATGTTCAGTGGGTACAGTAAAATTTCAAAGTATCGGCAAACAGGAAGTGGCTGCACGGCCGACCTGAAAATTGCTTACACGATACAGTTCATCATTATGAAGCTGCAGACCAAATATAAAATCAATCCCTTGCATAGAAGCCGAGAAAACCTTGGAAAATTTCAATGTTCAGTGGGTAGAGTAAAATTTCAAAGTATCGGCAAACAGGAACTGGCTGCACGGCAGATCTGAAAATTGCTTACACGATACAATTCATCATTATGAAGCAGCAGACCAAATATAAAATCATTCCCTTTCATAGAAGCCAAGAAAACTTTGACGGAAAAAGTGTTTCGGACGGACTGACGGATGGACTGACGGACGGACGGACTGACGGACGGAGTCGAGCGGTTACTAGACCTGCTCTGCCGCTGGCGACGCAGGTAAAAATCATTATTAACTGAGTAACTAACCCTGTACTGTACAGCCATAGTGTGAATATCATCTATAGCTACTCTTTACCCATTGTAATTGCAAAAAAAACAGCCATTAATACTCTCAAAAAGTATTTAAACTTGGCTTATGTCCCCTTATTGGAATGGATTGTGGAAAGTTTGTTTTTTTTTCACTGAATTCCAAATTTGAAAAATATTCTCTTTTCAATTAATAGCTCATTTTAATTGGATTAAGGTTATAAAATCTTGTTACTTGAATAAAAAATATTTTGGTCTGGGTCTAAAAAGTTGAAATTTTTGTTTCTCAGGCCCTCCCGCATGGTCCTTTTGGCTGCTGCATGCTCTCTTTTTATAACCAATTGAAACTTAAAAAAAAATTAAATGGTTTATGTTTGATATTTTACCCAAGTTAATAAAATTCATAAATTTGTCCCTTGAGTGCAAAACAAGGCTTTGCAATGCTAAAGCATTGCAAAGCCTTCTTGCACTCAATGGACGAAATACACCATCACACCCATGCTTCTCTGTAGATGGTGAGTCCTGAAACATAAAACAAACCAAGAACAAGACCTTTTGATGGCAAAGAAATAATTACTTAAATGAAATATAAAATAAAAGACCGCAGCCCACATGCAATTTTACCAAAAATGGCCTGAGAAACAGAAGATATACTTTGTGGGACCCTATCAAAGAATTACTCAGAAAAGTGCCGAATTCCCCATATTTCATGGCTCACAATTTTCATTATTCGAAGAGATTTACAGGAAAGTTAGCTCCCCTTAATTTTCAAAAGCTGTCAGTAAATTTAAAGCTATGGTTATGGGAATTTCACATAAAAATTGAAATTACCACATGTTAGTGGAGCTGCATCATTGATGTGTGCATCATTTCACAAACTTCAGGCATTTCTCTGTATAGTAGTACAGTAGAATCCTCTTAATTGAATATCCATTTTGCCAGTGAAAATTATTCAATTAACAGGAGTATACAATTAACAGGGATTTGGTCAGTTTCCTGTGTTCTGTAGGTAATTTGAGCATTTATTCTATTATATCTTGTTTGACAGGGCTCATAGAGCTCTGTCAAACAAGATATAATAGAATAAATGCCAGTATTGGATGTAGTGAGGCCAAAAAGGTTGATAAATAAGGGGAATTTGGTGCGTGTCATAGTAATTTTTTTGATATATTACAACAATTTATATACAATTAACAGGAGTTTACTCTACAACCCATATGCAATTAACAGATCAAATTTGTACTGAAAGTATGGTAAATGGTTTTGTGTTTGAAAATTATATTCAGTTAACAGGGATATACAATTAAGAGATATCCAATTAAGTGGGCTCCACTGTATAAAAACACAGAAGCTGGCATTTCACAATTTTTCCGAATCAGTTCGAACGTTTGACTATTATTTTTTTTTAACCCTTTACTCAATGCAGACGATATCAAAATTTATTTTTTTAAATATCATTTTTTCAAATTTTCAAAAAAAATTTCAACAAAACTATATCACGTGACCCCTCGTTGGAACGAGCTCGACGAGCTCGTTCCAACGAGGGGTCACATGATATGGTTTTGTTGAAAGTTTTTAAAAAATAATATTTTTTCAACTACTGAATTTGCATATTACGTGGGCGGATGCGGTTGAATTGTTGGGTAAAGGGTTAAACCCATTTAAAAATAAGCTAACAGTGTTTTCCCCATCTTTTGATGTTCTATAACTTTTCTTTCTGTTCAGTATATCAACAGTGTGTGTGCATCATGACATATAATATGGACATTGTCCGGTCTATTAGTATACAAGACCAGGTGGTAAGATTTGCTCATTTTTTTACCTGAGAAGAATGGGAGCGCGGTGGCTCAGTAGGTAGAGATGCAGGCTGCAAGCCGAGAGGTCCTCGGTTCGAATTCCACCTGCGGCAACCGCGTTGTAGTCGATGGTACGCATGTCTTCAACCAATCTAACCCTGCCTGTTCCGCAGTGCGGAGTTACGATGTTGGGGAGCTGGCAGCTGCTCGTCGTTGCTCGGTGGTTCTCTCCGGGTACTCCGGCTTCCTCCACCCGTCAAACTGTCACGGTCATGATTAGCCATTGTGCATAAATATGTGACCTTAAACATCAATAAATAACCTGAGAAGAATGAAACGTTGAAATTACTTTAAAACACACTCGCTAAACGAAGAGCCAAAGTGGACGCTTAGTGTTGGAAAGTTCGATACTGATAGATATTCTTAATGATATATTATCTGTGAATTAGTTGCTTCTAATTTGCTTGCCATAAAAAGCCAAGTTTCCCTTTGTTACTTTTAATAAAAGAAAACAACAGACAGCTACGACTTGGCTTGGCTTTATTTTCTACTGATGTCATAGGTGTTTTCTCAACAATTACTTACTTCTTGATTGGACCTTACTCGCCTGTCAAATAATTTCAAGGAAGATAACTTTGTCGAAAATTGATTTTCATGACAATAAAAGTGAGGGAAAATACTGATATTTCTAGACCTTTTGGGCCCATAGTACATCCAATGTAAATATTTCATCTTTTTAATCTTCAGTTGTCTGGTAGATTGAAACCAGTGAGATCCGTCAAACAAAATATAATAGAATGACTGCTCAGTGTATCACTTGGAAACACAGGCCTGGAAATAACTCGCGAACGATCGTTTAGGTTATGCAGAGGTTACGTCAATTGTGAGAAACGCGACCGAACTACAGGATACGATGAAATATTACAACATGAATTACATTCCTAACCCGAAATGTTTTGTCTGTCAGACTTCACACTCAATCGAGACCAACTGGACAAAACGTTGTGCATTGCAACCACATATCAAAAGAATTACATCTTAACAGAATTTCTGCCAAAATAAATGGCAACTACTACTGCGCGAGCTCACCAAAGCGACATCACGTGTTAGTTATTGCTATTTATTTTGGCAAAAATTCTGTTATTGCATTTATTACATGCCTGTTCTATGTAATTCCCATCCACAGCAACACTAAACCGTGCGGAAAATGAAAATCCATTCCGTACATATGTGCGGAACGGAAATCGTTGATGAACTACTTTTAACTGGTAGAGTGCTAAATTATTTTCATTCATCAAAATTTGTTCGCAAGTATTTTCCTTGTTACAATTTATGGGAGAGTGCCTCAGGCACTCTCCCATAAACTGTAACAAGGAAAATCCATACAGACCAAATGATTTAGATTGAAGGATAATGTGAAGAACACCCACAGAGTTTGAAGCCTCTGAGTTAGAGTACCGGCACTTTAGAGTAAAGACCAAATATGGGCTTCCAGCACTCAACCAGTTAAATAAAAGGGAAATTTCACTGGAATTTTCTACAAATCCTGCAATGCAATTACAATTTGAATTGCCAGCGATAGCTGAAAATCGTCCCCTGAGTTCCAATGATTGATTGATTGATTTGATTTGTTTGCATCATACAATATACAAGATAACAATAAGACAGGTTACAAATGAATGCGCTGCAAGGAAATGGCATAGCCTGAAAGACTGTCTTCCTGCCGTTCCCTTTTGACGAAAAGAATATCCATGGCAGCAAGGTTTGTGTTGTTGGCTCATTAGGTTTAGTGATGGAACATCTTCTTGGAAAGATGCTATGGGGGATAGTAAACAGTCTGTGAGAGAAACGCTAACAATGCACGAGAGGGAATATCAACCCCCCGAACATAGAATACAAAAAGCGCCGATGAGCCGACACTCCGCGAACCGTTGGATAAGACCAACCGCCACGGGCCGAAAACTCATCGCCAGTTCCTGTTGCCTATATTCGCCAGTTATTGGAAACTTGTAGGGTAGAGAATTCACCACTGATACCTCTGTAGCGACCTCCCGCACCACTATCAAGGATGTAGACAAAGGATACGACTTGTTTATTTAGTAGAATAATTAATACAATAAGTAATACACTAAGCAACAATTCGGTGAGGGCTATAGTTTCTATCATTGGCACATTAGGTTTAGTGATAGAACCTCTTTTGGAATAATACTATGGTGGATAGTAAACGGTTTGTGAAAGAAACGCTACCAATGCACGGGAGGGCATATCAACCCCCCGAACATAGAATACAAATGGAGTCGATGAGCCGCCAGTACGCGAACCGTTGGATAAGACCAACCCCCCACGGGCCGAAAACCCATCGCCACTTCCGGCGGCCCATATTCGCGAGTTATAAAATACGTGTCGGGTGGAGAATTAACCACTGATACATCTGTAGCGTCCCCACCACTATACAAAGAGGTAGAAAGGGATACGACTTGTTAATTAGTACAATAATTAAAACAATAAGTAGCACACTAAGCAACAATTCGGTGAGGGCTATAGTGTCTCTCATTCTCACGTAGGCGAAGAACGAAAGGGTCTATTTTTGACGTTTTCTGTTAAAATATGTTGATGGCAGTTTGTTTTTTGTATTTGCTTTTTTTTTGTTTGGTGTGTGGGGGAGGGGGGGTCTTTTTTTTACTATTAGCAATCAGGACACCATGGGTCATTACAGTTTACTGTTGACTGGTACGAATCAAAAAACTCTTCAACAAGAGTTCTCTTAAATTGAGGCCTGGAAAGAGTTTGCTTTTGATTTGATTCCATAAGTTTCGAAATGTGTGTGGTGGGAGTTTAGCAGAAAATTGTGTTCTTGGTTTAGAAGTTTTGAGTTTCCCTGATTGTCTTGTATCCATACCCGATGGATTTATATATATATATATTTTGAAGGTCTCGTTGAAACAATCCGGTAATCTGCTGTTGTACCAGTCATGCATAAAGAGGAGAACTTGCAGTGTGTACAGATCTTCAAATTTTAGAATTTGAAGTTCTTTAAATAGTGGGTCGGTGTACGCATTATACCTTTTATTTCCTATAATACGAACTGCCTTTTTTTGGAGTTTGAAGATTCTCTTAGTAGCCAGTATATGACCCCACACCTGAATCCCGTACAATAAATGGCTATGTATCAGGGTATAATACAGGGTTCCAATGTGTTCTAGGTGCCTGTTGGGGACGAAATAGTAACATGGGTTCCCCTCGCAAAATTGGTTGGTGATAAAATGTGTTCTTTTTGTTGATAGTTGAATGAATGGCTGATTGCCCTTCTAATAATTGTTTTATAGACGTGGAGGCATGTAATAAACACAGAACGACACGCGTGTGTGAATGGGTTAATCGATATGGCACTTGTGCCATCACAGAAGGATAAAACTCGAGGCCTGTGTCCTCTCATTCTATCCTTCCGCACTGACACTTGTGCAAAATCGATTAACCCATTCACACACGCATGTCGTTCTGTGTATAAACAGCATGGCTGATGTTGTAAAACAGAGAAGGCATTAGAGCATCCCAAAACCCCATCCGTATAGGCTACTACCATGTTATATAGCGTAACACGCTGAGGGTTATGATGTAAGATCTTTATTTCTAGGTCTGGATACAGGAACATGACCAGATTCCTATTAACTGAATACATCTGTTAACTGAATATTTTTCACTAACAAATTGATGATTATTCAATTAACAGGGTTCCACTGCAGTAGAATATACATATTATGGTTCGTAGTATCGCATCGAGTTGAGGAGGTCAGATCGCAGGAGCAAACGAGCTGCCGCGGGCAGCGAGTTTGATGCAGCGATCTGACCTCCCCAGCGGGTGTCTTCCCACGAGACCAATTCCCTTTAGACCAATTCCCTTTAGGCCAAGTCCCCAAAAGACCAATTCCCCTTAGACCAACTACATATTGATTAAGGGTTGATTAAGGATAATTAAGAAAACATTTATTTACTGATAAGCACTTTATTTGATAAAAAAATATTTATACGCATAACATACAAAAAATATAGGTTTATAACATTACAGTTTATAAATATCAACAAGGCAGAAAATAAGCAGACTATCATCTGAAAAATGAGGTCCCAGAGGGTGAACCTCAATTTGAATTAAGGTCTCAAACATAAAGAGGTACCCAGAGGATAAACTGGCCCACTGTATGGGATAGCATCAGCAAATTCACCCTCAGGGGACCTCATTCTGCAAACGACAGGCTGCTTATTTTCAGCCTTGAATATCAATAACATTAAATACATTTATAAATATTTATAAATATATCAAATTATTGATATAGAATTATTTTAAAAAGTAGAACGCATGAGTTGGTCTGAGGGGAATTGGTCTTTTAGGAATTGGCCTCGTGGGAGTTGGTCTAAAGGGTATTGGTCTAGTGGGAATGACCCCCCCCCCCCCCCCCACCCCCCCCCCCCCCCCAGCGAGACGTAATTCACCGACCCATATCACTTTACTGCAGCGAGAAAAGGTTTATTATATGACTTGTAGTTCAACATTGCATGCCGATGCTAGCATTAACAATTCCCCCAACCTTTTTTGAAAAGTAAATTGGATTGAAGTATAAAAAAGAATTAATTTTGTTTTTTACTCTTATTTTTATAACACAATTCCAGGTAATCCCCCGACCCGCATGAATACGTAACAAAGTGAACAGTCAACTTTCTTTTTGACCCGGACCGCCGTTCGAGCGCGTCCATTCCAGCTCGGAGTGAAGTACTCCCTGTGACCGGAACAGCTAATTATGCGAATTTGAACGCATTCGTAAATAATCCGTCATACTATGCAGTTACGGAATCGGATTCCACACTGTGGATTTTCCGGGACCAGGAAAAGATCGTCAAACGGTAGTGATATTTAGCGATTAAATTACATAGGCGTTTCATAAAACCTGTTAAGAATTGTTTCAAATCAAGCTCCATAGATAAACCTTGAGGTGACACACGACCTCCAAACTTTTGACTCTGTTATTAATGGGGGAAAACACTACAAAAATCTTCTCTCCCACAAAATGGTGGACACAAGTCTTTTATGTTTAACTCGTAGCATTCTTAAGAAAACAAGTAGTGAGTGACAAGTAGGGCTGGCGCAATTATGAAATTCATTGATCGACTTTTGAAGACGAATAATCACTTAAAGTTGACTTTAAACCTTTACCCAACGAATCGCCCGTATCCGCCCACGTAATATGCAAATTCAGCAGTTGAAAAAGTATTATTTTTAAAAAAATTTCAACAAAACCATATCATGTGACCCCTCGTTGGAACGATCTCGACGAACTCGTTCCAACGAGGGGTCACATGATATGTTTTTGCTGAAATTTTTTTTTAAAATTAAAACAAAATGGTATTTAAAATAAATTTTGATATCGTCTGCGTTGGGTAAAGGGTTAATTGTACTCTGTAACCTCTACAAACAACTATATAGAAAACAGTATTTTGAGTCATTAGTTCCCCGTTTCGGACATTCTTTAGGCATGTGGGCATAGTGTATGTCTCCTGCTCTCAGAGGAAAATTCAGACTCCTGACCACCTCGGGCCCAAACATGAGCCTAGGCTCAGGTTTGGACCTGAGGTCGTCAAGAATCTAGTAGAGGAGAATAATAACTAATAATTCATCAGAAAACTAGTAGAGGAGAATAATAACTAATAATTCATCAGAAAACTAGTAGAGGAGAATAATAACAAATAATTCATCAGAAAACTAGTAGAGGAGAATAATAACTAATAATTCATCAGAAAACTAGTAGAGGAAAATAATAACAAATAATTCATCAGAAAACTAGTAGAGAAGAATAATAACAAATAATTCATCAGAAAACTAGTAGAGGAGAATAATAACTAATAATTCATCAGAAAACTAGTAGAGGAGAATAATAACAAACAATTCATCAGAAAACTAGTAGAGGAGAGTAATAACTAATAATTCATCAGAAAATTAGTAGAGGAGAGTAATAACTAATAATTCATCAGAAAACTAGTAGAGGAGAGTAATAACTAATAATTCATCAGAAAACTAGTACAGGCGAGTAATAACAAATAATTCATCAGAAAACTAGTAGAGGAGAATAATAACTAACAATTCATCAGAAAACTAGTAGAGGAGAATAATAACAAATAATTCATCAGAAAACTAGTAGAGGAGAGTAATAATTCATCAGAAAACTAGTAGAGGAGAGTAATAACAAATAATTCATCAGAAAACTAGTACAGGCGAGTAATAACTAATAATTCATCAGAAAACTAGTAGAGGAGAGTAATAATTCATCAGAAAACTAGTAGAGGAGAGTAATAACTAATAATTCATCAGAAAACTAGTAGAGGAGAATGATAACAAATAATTCATCAGAAAACTAGTAGAGGAGAGTAATAATTCATCAGAAAACTAGTAGAGGAGAGTAATAACAAATAATTCATCAGAAAACTAGTAGAGGAGAGTAATAACAAATAATTCATCAGAAAACTAGTACAGGCGAGTAATAACAAATAATTCATCAGAAAACTAGTAGAGGAGAGTAATAACAAATAATTCATCAGAAAACTAGTAGAGGAGAGTAATAACAAATAATTCATCAGAAAACTAGTACAGGCGAGTAATAACAAATATTTCATCAGAAAACTAGTAGAGGAGAGTAATAACAAATAATTCATCAGAAAACTAGTAGAGGAGAGTAATAACAAATAATTCATCAGAAAACTAGTAGAGGAGAGTAATAACAAATAATTCATCAGAAAACTAGTAGAGGAGAATAATAACAAACAATTCATCAGAAAACTAGTAGAGGCGAGTAATAACTAATAATTCATCAGAAAACTAGTAGAGGAGAGTAATAACAAATAATTCATCAGAAAACTAGTAGAGGAGAATAATAACAAATAACTCATCAGAAAACTACTAAAGGAAAAAAAAATGGTATTTAAAATAAATTTTGATATCGTCTGCGTTGGGTAAAGGGTTAATTGTACTCTGTAACCTCTACAAACAACTATATAGAAAACAGTATTTTGGGTCATTAGTTCCCCGTTTCGGACATTCTTTAGGCATGTGGGCATAGTGTATGTCTCCTGCTCTCAGAGGAAAATTCAGACTCCTGACCACCTCGGGCCCAAACATGAGCCTAGGCTCAGGTTTGGACCTGAGGTCGTCAAGAATCTAGTAGAGGAGAATAATAACTAATAATTCATCAGAAAACTAGTAGAGGAGAATAATAACTAATAATTCATCAGAAAACTAGTAGAGGAGAATAATAACAAATAATTCATCAGAAAACTAGTAGAGGAGAATAATAACTAATAATTCATCAGAAAACTAGTAGAGGAAAATAATAACAAATAATTCATCAGAAAACTAGTAGAGAAGAATAATAACAAATAATTCATCAGAAAACTAGTAGAGGAGAATAATAACTAATAATTCATCAGAAAACTAGTAGAGGAGAATAATAACAAACAATTCATCAGAAAACTAGTAGAGGAGAGTAATAACTAATAATTCATCAGAAAATTAGTAGAGGAGAGTAATAACTAATAATTCATCAGAAAACTAGTAGAGGAGAGTAATAACTAATAATTCATCAGAAAACTAGTACAGGCGAGTAATAACAAATAATTCATCAGAAAACTAGTAGAGGAGAATAATAACTAACAATTCATCAGAAAACTAGTAGAGGAGAATAATAACAAATAATTCATCAGAAAACTAGTAGAGGAGAGTAATAATTCATCAGAAAACTAGTAGAGGAGAGTAATAACAAATAATTCATCAGAAAACTAGTACAGGCGAGTAATAACTAATAATTCATCAGAAAACTAGTAGAGGAGAGTAATAATTCATCAGAAAACTAGTAGAGGAGAGTAATAACTAATAATTCATCAGAAAACTAGTAGAGGAGAATGATAACAAATAATTCATCAGAAAACTAGTAGAGGAGAGTAATAATTCATCAGAAAACTAGTAGAGGAGAGTAATAACAAATAATTCATCAGAAAACTAGTAGAGGAGAGTAATAACAAATAATTCATCAGAAAACTAGTACAGGCGAGTAATAACAAATAATTCATCAGAAAACTAGTAGAGGAGAGTAATAACAAATAATTCATCAGAAAACTAGTAGAGGAGAGTAATAACAAATAATTCATCAGAAAACTAGTACAGGCGAGTAATAACAAATAATTCATCAGAAAACTAGTAGAGGAGAGTAATAACAAATAATTCATCAGAAAACTAGTAGAGGAGAGTAATAACAAATAATTCATCAGAAAACTAGTAGAGGAGAGTAATAACAAATAATTCATCAGAAAACTAGTAGAGGAGAATAATAACAAACAATTCATCAGAAAACTAGTAGAGGCGAGTAATAACTAATAATTCATCAGAAAACTAGTAGAGGAGAGTAATAACAAATAATTCATCAGAAAACTAGTAGAGGAGAATAATAACAAATAATTCATCAGAAAACTACTAAAGGAAAAAAAAATGGTATTTAAAATAAATTTTGATATCGTCTGCGTTGGGTAAAGGGTTAATTGTACTCTGTAACCTCTACAAACAACTATATAGAAAACAGTATTTTGGGTCATTAGTCCCCGTTTCGGACATTCTTTAGGCATGTGGGCATAGTGTATGTCTCCTGCTCTCAGAGGAAAATTCAGACTCCTGACCACCTCGGGCCCAAACATGAGCCTAGGCTCAGGTTTGGACCTGAGGTCGTCAAGAATCTAGTAGAGGAGAATAATAACTAATAATTCATCAGAAAACTAGTAGAGGAGAATAATAACTAATAATTCATCAGAAAACTAGTAGAGGAGAATAATAACAAATAATTCATCAGAAAACTAGTAGAGGAGAATAATAACTAATAATTCATCAGAAAACTAGTAGAGGAAAATAATAACAAATAATTCATCAGAAAACTAGTAGAGAAGAATAATAACAAATAATTCATCAGAAAACTAGTAGAGGAGAATAATAACTAATAATTCATCAGAAAACTAGTAGAGGAGAATAATAACAAACAATTCATCAGAAAACTAGTAGAGGAGAGTAATAACTAACAATTCATCAGAAAACTAGTAGAGGAGAATAATAACTAATAATTCATCAGAAAACTAGTACAGGAGAGTAATAACAAATAATTCATCAGAAAACTAGTAGAGGAGAGTAATAACTAATAATTCATCAGAAAACTAGTAGAGGAGAATAATAACAAATAATTCATCAGAAAACTAGTACAGGCGAGTAATAACAAATAATTCATCAGAAAACTAGTAGAGGAGAGTAATAACAAATATTTCATCAGAAAACTAGTACAGGCGAGTAATAACAAATAATTCATCAGAAAACTAGTAGAGGAGAGTAATAACAAATAATTCATCAGAAAACTAGTAGAGGAGAATAATAATTCATCAGAAAACTAGTAGAGGAGAGTAATAACAAATAATTCATCAGAAAACTAGTAGAGGAGAATAATAACAAATAATTCATCAGAAAACTAGTAGAGGAGAGTAATAACAAATAATTCATCAGAAAACTAGTAGAGGAGAGTAATAACTAATAATTCATCAGAAAACTAGTAGAGGAGAGGAATAACAAACAATTCATCAGAAAACTAGTAGAGGAGAGTAATAACAAATAATTCATCAGAAAACTAGAAGAGGAGAGTAATAACCAATAATTCATCAGAAAACTAGTAGAGGAGAATAATAACAAATAATTCATCAGAAAAATAGTAGAGGAGAGTAATAATTCATCAGAAAACTAGTAGAGGAGAGTAATAACAAATAATTCATCAGAAAACAAGTACAGGCGAGTAATAACTAATAATTCATCAGAAAACTAGTAGAGGAGAGTAATAACTAATAATTCATCAGAAAACTAGTAGAGGAGAATAACAACAAATTATTCATCAGAAAACTAGTAGAGGAGAGTAATAACAAATAATTCATCGGAAAACTAGTAGAGGAGAATAATAACAAATAATTCATCAGAAAACTAGTAGAGGAGAAGAATAACAAAAAATTCATCAGAAAACTAGTAGAGGAGAGTAATAACTAATAATTCACCAGAAAACTAGTAGAGGAGAGTAATAATTCATCAGAAAACTAGTAGAGGAGAGTAATAACAAATAATTCATCTGGAAACTAGTAGAGGAGAATAATAACAAATAATTCATCAGAAAACTAGTAGAGGAGAGTAATAATTCATCAGAAAACAAGTAGAGGAGAATAATAACTAATAATTCATCAGAAAACTAGTACAAGAGAATAATAACAAATAATTCATCAGAAAACTAGTAGAGGAGAGTAATAATTCATCAGAAAACTAGTAGAGGAGAATAATAACTAAGAATTCATCAGAAAACTAGTACAGGAGAGTAATAATACATCAGAAAACTAGTAGAGGAGAGTAATAACAAATAATTCATCAGAAAACTAGTAGAGGAGAGTAATAATTCATCAGAAAACTAGTAGAGGAGAGTAATAACAAATAATTCATCAGAAAACTAGTAGAGGAGAGTAATAACAAATAATTCATCAGAAAACTAGAAGAGGAGAGTAATAACTAATAATCCATCAGAAAACTAGTAGAGGAGAGTAATAATTCATCAGAAAACTAGTAGAGGAGAGTAATAACAAATAATTCATCAGAAAACTAGTAGAGGAGAGTAATAACTAATAATTCATCAGAAAACTAGTAGAGGAGAGTAATAACTAATAATTCATCAGAAAACTAGTAGAGGAGAGTAATAACAAATAATTCATCAGAAAACTAGTAGAGGAGAGTAATAACTAATAATTCATCAGAAAACTAGTAGAGGAGAGTAATAATTCATCAGAAAACTAGTAGAGGAGAGTAATAACTAATAATTCATCAGAAAACTAGTAGAGGAGAGTAATAATTCATCAGAAAACTAGTAGAGGAGAGTAATAACAAATAATTCATCAGAAAACTAGAAGAGGAGAGTAATAACTAATAATTCATCAGAAAACTAGTAGAGGAGAGTAATAATTCATCAGAAAACTAGTAGAGGAGAGTAATAACAAATAATTCATCAGAAAACTAGTACAGGAGAATAATAACAAATAATTCATCAGAAAACTAGTAGAGGAGAGTAATAACTAATAATTCATCAGAAAACTAGTACAGGAGAATAATAACAAATAATTCATCAGAAAACTAGTAGAGGCGAGTAATAACTAATAATTCATCAGAAAACTAGTAGAGGAGAGTAATAACTAATAATTCATCAGAAAACTAGTAGAGGAGAGTAATAACTAATAATTCATCAGAAAACTAGTAGAGGAGAGTAATAACTAATAATTCATCAGAAAACTAGTAGAGGAGAGTAATAACAAATAATTCATCAGAAAACTAGTAGAGGAGAGTAATAACAAATAATTCATCAGAAAACTAGTAGAGGAGAATAATAACAAATAATTCATCAGAAAACTAGTAGAGGAGAGTAATAACAAATAATTCATCAGAAAACTAGTACAGGAGAATAATAACAAATAATTCATCAGAAAACTAGTAGAGGAGAGTAATAACAAATAATTCATCAGAAAACTAGTACAGGAGAATAATAACTAATAATTCATCAGAAAACTAGTAGAGGAGAGTAATAATTCATCAGAAAACTAGTAGAGGAGAGTAATAACAAATAATTCATCAGAAAACTAGTACAGGAGAATAATAACAAATAATTCATCAGAAAACTAGTAGAGGAGAATAAAAAAAAATAATTCATCAGAAAACTAGTAGAGGAGAGTAATAACAAATAATTCATCAGAAAACTAGTACAGGAGAATAATAACAAATAATTCATCAGAAAACTAGTAGAGGAGAGTAATAACAAATAATTCATCAGAAAACTAGTACAGGAGAATAATAACTAATAATTCATCAGAAAACTAGTAGAGGAGAGTAATAATTCATCAGAAAACTAGTAGAGGAGAGTAATAACAAATAATTCATCAGAAAACTAGTACAGGAGAATAATAACAAATAATTCATCAGAAAACTAGTAGAGGAGAGTAATAACAAATAATTCATCAGAAAACTAGTAGAGGAGAGTAATAACTAATAATTCATCAGAAAACTAGTACAGGAGAATAATAACAAATAATTCATCAGAAAACTAGTAGAGGCGAGTAATAACTAATAATTCATCAGAAAACTAGTAGAGGAGAGTAATAACTAATAATTCATCAGAAAACTAGTAGAGGAGAGTAATAACTAATAATTCATCAGAAAACTAGTAGAGGAGAGTAATAACTAATAATTCATCAGAAAACTAGTAGAGGAGAGTAATAACAAATAATTCATCAGAAAACTAGTAGAGGAGAGTAATAACAAATAATTCATCAGAAAACTAGTAGAGGAGAATAATAACAAATAATTCATCAGAAAACTAGTAGAGGAGAGCAATAACAAATAATTCATCAGAAAACTAGTAGAGGAGAGTAATAACTAATAATTCATCAGAAAACTAGTAGAGGAGAGGAATAACAAACAATTCATCAGAAAACTAGTAGAGGAGAGTAATAACAAATAATTCATCAGAAAACTAGAAGAGGAGAGTAATAACCAATAATTCATCAGAAAACTAGTAGAGGAGAATAATAACAAATAATTCATCAGAAAAATAGTAGAGGAGAGTAATAATTCATCAGAAAACTAGTAGAGGAGAGTAATAACAAATAATTCATCAGAAAACTAGTACAGGCGAGTAATAACTAATAATTCATCAGAAAACTAGTAGAGGAGAGTAATAACTAATAATTCATCAGAAAACTAGTAGAGGAGAATAACAACAAATTATTCATCAGAAAACTAGTAGAGGAGAGTAATAACAAATAATTCATCGGAAAACTAGTAGAGGAGAATAATAACAAATAATTCATCAGAAAACTAGTAGAGGAGAAGAATAACAAAAAATTCATCAGAAAACTAGTAGAGGAGAGTAATAACTAATAATTCATCAGAAAACTAGTAGAGGAGAGTAATAATTCATCAGGAAACTAGTAGAGGAGAATAATAACAAATAATTCATCAGAAAACTAGTAGAGGAGAGTAATAATTCATCAGAAAACAAGTAGAGGAGAATAATAACTAATAATTCATCAGAAAACTAGTAGAGGAGAATAATAATTCATCAGAAAACTAGTAGAGGAGAGTAATAACAAATAATTCATCAGAAAACTAGTAGAGGAGAATAATAACAAATAATTCATCAGAAAACTAGTAGAGGAGAGTAATAACAAATAATTCATCAGAAAACTAGTAGAGGAGAGTAATAACTAATAATTCATCAGAAAACTAGTAGAGGAGAGGAATAACAAACAATTCATCAGAAAACTAGTAGAGGAGAGTAATAACAAATAATTCATCAGAAAACTAGAAGAGGAGAGTAATAACCAATAATTCATCAGAAAACTAGTAGAGGAGAATAATAACAAATAATTCATCAGAAAAATAGTAGAGGAGAGTAATAATTCATCAGAAAACTAGTAGAGGAGAGTAATAACAAATAATTCATCAGAAAACAAGTACAGGCGAGTAATAACTAATAATTCATCAGAAAACTAGTAGAGGAGAGTAATAACTAATAATTCATCAGAAAACTAGTAGAGGAGAATAACAACAAATTATTCATCAGAAAACTAGTAGAGGAGAGTAATAACAAATAATTCATCGGAAAACTAGTAGAGGAGAATAATAACAAATAATTCATCAGAAAACTAGTAGAGGAGAAGAATAACAAAAAATTCATCAGAAAACTAGTAGAGGAGAGTAATAACTAATAATTCACCAGAAAACTAGTAGAGGAGAGTAATAATTCATCAGAAAACTAGTAGAGGAGAGTAATAACAAATAATTCATCTGGAAACTAGTAGAGGAGAATAATAACAAATAATTCATCAGAAAACTAGTAGAGGAGAGTAATAATTCATCAGAAAACAAGTAGAGGAGAATAATAACTAATAATTCATCAGAAAACTAGTACAAGAGAATAATAACAAATAATTCATCAGAAAACTAGTAGAGGAGAGTAATAATTCATCAGAAAACTAGTAGAGGAGAATAATAACTAAGAATTCATCAGAAAACTAGTACAGGAGAGTAATAATACATCAGAAAACTAGTAGAGGAGAGTAATAACAAATAATTCATCAGAAAACTAGTAGAGGAGAGTAATAATTCATCAGAAAACTAGTAGAGGAGAGTAATAACAAATAATTCATCAGAAAACTAGTAGAGGAGAGTAATAACAAATAATTCATCAGAAAACTAGAAGAGGAGAGTAATAACTAATAATCCATCAGAAAACTAGTAGAGGAGAGTAATAATTCATCAGAAAACTAGTAGAGGAGAGTAATAACAAATAATTCATCAGAAAACTAGTAGAGGAGAGTAATAACTAATAATTCATCAGAAAACTAGTAGAGGAGAGTAATAACTAATAATTCATCAGAAAACTAGTAGAGGAGAGTAATAACAAATAATTCATCAGAAAACTAGTAGAGGAGAGTAATAACTAATAATTCATCAGAAAACTAGTAGAGGAGAGTAATAATTCATCAGAAAACTAGTAGAGGAGAGTAATAACTAATAATTCATCAGAAAACTAGTAGAGGAGAGTAATAATTCATCAGAAAACTAGTAGAGGAGAGTAATAACAAATAATTCATCAGAAAACTAGAAGAGGAGAGTAATAACTAATAATTCATCAGAAAACTAGTAGAGGAGAGTAATAATTCATCAGAAAACTAGTAGAGGAGAGTAATAACAAATAATTCATCAGAAAACTAGTACAGGAGAATAATAACAAATAATTCATCAGAAAACTAGTAGAGGAGAGTAATAACTAATAATTCATCAGAAAACTAGTACAGGAGAATAATAACAAATAATTCATCAGAAAACTAGTAGAGGCGAGTAATAACTAATAATTCATCAGAAAACTAGTAGAGGAGAGTAATAACTAATAATTCATCAGAAAACTAGTAGAGGAGAGTAATAACTAATAATTCATCAGAAAACTAGTAGAGGAGAGTAATAACTAATAATTCATCAGAAAACTAGTAGAGGAGAGTAATAACAAATAATTCATCAGAAAACTAGTAGAGGAGAGTAATAACAAATAATTCATCAGAAAACTAGTAGAGGAGAATAATAACAAATAATTCATCAGAAAACTAGTAGAGGAGAGTAATAACAAATAATTCATCAGAAAACTAGTACAGGAGAATAATAACAAATAATTCATCAGAAAACTAGTAGAGGAGAGTAATAACAAATAATTCATCAGAAAACTAGTACAGGAGAATAATAACTAATAATTCATCAGAAAACTAGTAGAGGAGAGTAATAATTCATCAGAAAACTAGTAGAGGAGAGTAATAACAAATAATTCATCAGAAAACTAGTACAGGAGAATAATAACAAATAATTCATCAGAAAACTAGTAGAGGAGAGTAATAACAAATAATTCATCAGAAAACTAGTACAGGAGAATAATAACAAATAATTCATCAGAAAACTAGTAGAGGAGAATAAAAAAAAATAATTCATCAGAAAACTAGTAGAGGAGAGTAATAACAAATAATTCATCAGAAAACTAGTACAGGAGAATAATAACAAATAATTCATCAGAAAACTAGTAGAGGAGAGTAATAACAAATAATTCATCAGAAAACTAGTACAGGAGAATAATAACTAATAATTCATCAGAAAACTAGTAGAGGAGAGTAATAATTCATCAGAAAACTAGTAGAGGAGAGTAATAACAAATAATTCATCAGAAAACTAGTACAGGAGAATAATAACAAATAATTCATCAGAAAACTAGTAGAGGAGAGTAATAACAAATAATTCATCAGAAAACTAGTAGAGGAGAGTAATAACTAATAATTCATCAGAAAACTAGTACAGGAGAATAATAACAAATAATTCATCAGAAAACTAGTAGAGGCGAGTAATAACTAATAATTCATCAGAAAACTAGTAGAGGAGAGTAATAACTAATAATTCATCAGAAAACTAGTAGAGGAGAGTAATAACTAATAATTCATCAGAAAACTAGTAGAGGAGAGTAATAACTAATAATTCATCAGAAAACTAGTAGAGGAGAGTAATAACAAATAATTCATCAGAAAACTAGTAGAGGAGAGTAATAACAAATAATTCATCAGAAAACTAGTAGAGGAGAATAATAACAAATAATTCATCAGAAAACTAGTAGAGGAGAGCAATAACAAATAATTCATCAGAAAACTAGTAGAGGAGAGTAATAACTAATAATTCATCAGAAAACTAGTAGAGGAGAGGAATAACAAACAATTCATCAGAAAACTAGTAGAGGAGAGTAATAACAAATAATTCATCAGAAAACTAGAAGAGGAGAGTAATAACCAATAATTCATCAGAAAACTAGTAGAGGAGAATAATAACAAATAATTCATCAGAAAAATAGTAGAGGAGAGTAATAATTCATCAGAAAACTAGTAGAGGAGAGTAATAACAAATAATTCATCAGAAAACTAGTACAGGCGAGTAATAACTAATAATTCATCAGAAAACTAGTAGAGGAGAGTAATAACTAATAATTCATCAGAAAACTAGTAGAGGAGAATAACAACAAATTATTCATCAGAAAACTAGTAGAGGAGAGTAATAACAAATAATTCATCGGAAAACTAGTAGAGGAGAATAATAACAAATAATTCATCAGAAAACTAGTAGAGGAGAAAAATAACAAAAAATTCATCAGAAAACTAGTAGAGGAGAGTAATAACTAATAATTCATCAGAAAACTAGTAGAGGAGAGTAATAATTCATCAGGAAACTAGTAGAGGAGAATAATAACAAATAATTCATCAGAAAACTAGTAGAGGAGAGTAATAATTCATCAGAAAACAAGTAGAGGAGAATAATAACTAATAATTCATCAGAAAACTAGTACAGGAGAATAATAACAAATAATTCATCAGAAAACTAGTAGAGGAGAGTAATAATTCATCAGAAAACTAGTAGAGGAGAATAATAACTAAGAATTCATCAGAAAACTAGTGCAGGAGAGTAATAATACATCAGAAAACTAGTAGAGGAGAGTAATAACAAATAATTCATCAGAAAACTAGTAGAGGAGAGTAATAATTCATCAGAAAACTAGTAGAGGAGAGTAATAACAAATAATTCATCAGAAAACTAGTAGAGGAGAGTAATAACAAATAATTCATCAGAAAACTAGAAGAGGAGAGTAATAACTAATAATCCATCAGAAAACTAGTAGAGGAGAGTAATAATTCATCAGAAAACTAGTAGAGGAGAGTAATAACAAATAATTCATCAGAAAACTAGTAGAGGAGAGTAATAACTAATAATTCATCAGAAAACTAGTAGAGGAGAGTAATAACTAATAATTCATCAGAAAACTAGTAGAGGAGAGTAATAACAAATAATTCATCAGAAAACTAGTAGAGGAGAGTAATAACTAATAATTCATCAGAAAACTAGTAGAGGAGAGTAATAATTCATCAGAAAACTAGTAGAGGAGAGTAATAACTAATAATTCATCAGAAAACTAGTAGAGGAGAGTAATAATTCATCAGAAAACTAGTAGAGGAGAGTAATAACTAATAATTCATCAGAAAACTAGTAGAGGAGAGTAATAATTCATCAGAAAACTAGTAGAGGAGAGTAATAACAAATAATTCATCAGAAAACTAGAAGAGGAGAGTAATAACTAATAATTCATCAGAAAACTAGTAGAGGAGAGTAATAATTCATCAGAAAACTAGTAGAGGAGAGTAATAACAAATAATTCATCAGAAAACTAGTACAGGAGAATAATAACAAATAATTCATCAGAAAACTAGTAGAGGAGAGTAATAACTAATAATTCATCAGAAAACTAGTACAGGAGAATAATAACAAATAATTCATCAGAAAACTAGTAGAGGCGAGTAATAACTAATAATT
The DNA here is from genome assembly GCA_031216915.1 of Pictodentalium vernedei. Lineage (NCBI taxonomy): Eukaryota > Metazoa > Mollusca > Scaphopoda > Dentaliida > Dentaliidae > Pictodentalium > Pictodentalium vernedei. The sequence goes on from CM062290.1 coordinate 55,214,052, forward strand.
CATCAGAAAACTAGTAGAGGAGAGTAATAACTAATAATTCATCAGAAAACTAGTAGAGGAGAGTAATAACTAATAATTCATCAGAAAACTAGTAGAGGAGAGTAATAACTAATAATTCATCAGAAAACTAGTAGAGGAGAGTAATAACAAATAATTCATCAGAAAACTAGTAGAGGAGAGTAATAACAAATAATTCATCAGAAAACTAGTAGAGGAGAATAATAACAAATAATTCATCAGAAAACTAGTAGAGGAGAGTAATAACAAATAATTCATCAGAAAACTAGTACAGGAGAATAATAACAAATAATTCATCAGAAAACTAGTAGAGGAGAGTAATAACAAATAATTCATCAGAAAACTAGTACAGGAGAATAATAACTAATAATTCATCAGAAAACTAGTAGAGGAGAGTAATAATTCATCAGAAAACTAGTAGAGGAGAGTAATAACAAATAATTCATCAGAAAACTAGTACAGGAGAATAATAACAAATAATTCATCAGAAAACTAGTAGAGGAGAGTAATAACAAATAATTCATCAGAAAACTAGTACAGGAGAATAATAACAAATAATTCATCAGAAAACTAGTAGAGGAGAATAATAACAAATAATTCATCAGAAAACTAGTAGAGGAGAGTAATAACAAATAATTCATCAGAAAACTAGTACAGGAGAATAATAACAAATAATTCATCAGAAAACTAGTAGAGGAGAGTAATAACAAATAATTCATCAGAAAACTAGTACAGGAGAATAATAACTAATAATTCATCAGAAAACTAGTAGAGGAGAGTAATAATTCATCAGAAAACTAGTAGAGGAGAGTAATAACAAATAATTCATCAGAAAACTAGTACAGGAGAATAATAACAAATAATTCATCAGAAAACTAGTAGAGGAGAGTAATAACAAATAATTCATCAGAAAACTAGTAGAGGAGAGTAATAACTAATAATTCATCAGAAAACTAGTACAGGAGAATAATAACAAATAATTCATCAGAAAACTAGTAGAGGCGAGTAATAACTAATAATTCATCAGAAAACTAGTAGAGGAGAGTAATAACTAATAATTCATCAGAAAACTAGTAGAGGAGAGTAATAACTAATAATTCATCAGAAAACTAGTAGAGGAGAGTAATAACTAATAATTCATCAGAAAACTAGTAGAGGAGAGTAATAACAAATAATTCATCAGAAAACTAGTAGAGGAGAGTAATAACAAATAATTCATCAGAAAACTAGTAGAGGAGAATAATAACAAATAATTCATCAGAAAATTAGTAGAGGAGAGTAATAACAAATAATTCATCAGAAAACTAGTAGAGGAGAGTAATAACTAATAATTCATCAGAAAACTAGTAGAGGAGAGTAATAACAAATAATTCATCAGAAAACTAGTAGAGGAGAGTAATAACTAATAATTCATCAGAAAACTAGTAGAGGAGAGTAATAAGAAATAATTCGTCAGAAAACTAGTACAGGAGAGTAATAACTAATAATTCATCAGAAAACTAGTAGAGGGGAGTAATAACAAATAATTCATCAGAAAACTAGTAGAGGAGAGTAATAATTCATCAGAAAACTAGTAGAGGAGAATAATAACAAATAATTCATCAGAAAACTAGTAGAGGAGAGTAATAATTCATCAGAAAACTAGTAGAGGAGAATAATAACAAATAATTCATCAGAAAACTAGAAGAGGAGAGTAATAACCAATAATTCATCAGAAAACTAGTAGAGGAGAATAATAACAAATAATTCATCAGAAAACTAGTAGAGGAGAGCAATAATTCATCAGAAAACTAGTAGAGGAGAGTAATAACAAATAATTCATCAGAAAACTAGTACAGGCGAGTAATAACTAATAATTCATCAGAAAACTAGTAGAGGAGAGTAATAACCAATAATTCATCAGAAAACTAGTAGAGGAGAATAACAACAAATTATTCATCAGAAAACTAGTAGAGGAGAGTAATAACAAATAATTCATCGGAAAACTAGTAGAGGAGAATAATAACAAATAATTCATCAGAAAACTAGTAGAGGAGAAGAATAACAAAAAATTCATCAGAAAACTAGTAGAGGAGAGTAATAACTAATAATTCACCAGAAAACTAGTAGAGGAGAGTAATAATTCATCAGAAAACTAGTAGAGGAGAGTAATAACAAATAATTCATCAGGAAACTAGTAGAGGAGAATAATAACAAATAATTCATCAGAAAACTAGTAGAGGAGACTAATAATTCATCAGAAAACTAGTACAGGAGAATAATAACTAATAATTCATCAGAAAACTAGTGGAGGAGAGTAATAACTAATAATTCATCAGAAAACTGGTAGAGGAGAATAATAACTAATAATTCATCAGAAAATTAGTAGAGGAGAGTAATAACAAATAATTCGTCAGAAAACTAGTACAGGAGAATAATAACAAATAATTCATCAAAAAACTAGTAGAGGAGAATAATAACAAATAATTCATCAGAAAACTAGTAGAGGAGAGTAATAATTCATCAGAAAACAAGTAGAGGAGAATAATAACTAATAATTCATCAGAAAACTAGTACAGGAGAATAATAACAAATAATTCATCAGAAAACTAGTAGAGGAGAGTAATAATTCATCAGAAAACTAGTAGAGGAGAATAATAACTAAGAATTCATCAGAAAACTAGTACAGGAGAGTAATAATACATCAGAAAACTAGTAGAGGAGAGTAATAACAAATAATTCATCAGAAAACTAGTAGAGGAGAGTAATAATTCATCAGAAAACTAGTAGAGGAGAGTAATAACAAATAATTCATCAGAAAACTAGTAGAGGAGAGTAATAACAAATAATTCATCAGAAAACTAGAAGAGGAGAGTAATAACTAATAATTCATCAGAAAACTAGTAGAGGAGAGTAATAATTCATCAGAAAACTAGTAGAGGAGAGTAATAACAAATAATTCATCAGAAAACTAGTAGAGGAGAGTAATAACTAATAATTCATCAGAAAACTAGTAGAGGAGAGTAATAACTAATAATTCATCAGAAAACTAGTAGAGGAGAGTAATAACAAATAATTCATCAGAAAACTAGTAGAGGAGAGTAATAACTAATAATTCATCAGAAAACTAGTAGAGGAGAGTAATAATTCATCAGAAAACTAGTAGAGGAGAGTAATAACTAATAATTCATCAGAAAACTAGTAGAGGAGAGTAATAATTCATCAGAAAACTAGTAGAGGAGAGTAATAACTAATAATTCATCAGAAAACTAGTAGAGGAGAGTAATAATTCATCAGAAAACTAGTAGAGGAGAGTAATAACAAATAATTCATCAGAAAACTAGAAGAGGAGAGTAATAACTAATAATTCATCAGAAAACTAGTAGAGGAGAGTAATAATTCATCAGAAAACTAGTAGAGGAGAGTAATAACAAATAATTCATCAGAAAACTAGTACAGGAGAATAATAACAAATAATTCATCAGAAAACTAGTAGAGGAGAGTAATAACAAATAATTCATCAGAAAACTAGTAGAGGAGAGTAATAACTAATAATTCATCAGAAAACTAGTAGAGGAGAGTAATAATTCATCAGAAAACTAGTAGAGGAGAATAATAACTAATAATTCATCAGAAAACTAGTAGAGGAGAGTAATAACTAATAATTCATCAGAAAACTGGTAGAGGAGAATAATAACTAATAATTCATCAGAAAATTAGTAGAGGAGAGTAATAACAAATAATTCGTCAGAAAACTAGTACAGGAGAATAATAACAAATAATTCATCAAAAAACTAGTAGAGGAGAATAATAACAAATAATTCATCAGAAAACTAGTAGAGGAGAGTAATAATTCATCAGAAAACAAGTAGAGGAGAATAATAACTAATAATTCATCAGAAAACTAGTACAGGAGAATAATAACAAATAATTCATCAGAAAACTAGTAGAGGAGAGTAATAATTCATCAGAAAACTAGTAGAGGAGAATAATAACTAAGAATTCATCAGAAAACTAGTACAGGAGAGTAATAATACATCAGAAAACTAGTAGAGGAGAGTAATAACAAATAATTCATCAGAAAACTAGTAGAGGAGAGTAATAATTCATCAGAAAACTAGTAGAGGAGAGTAATAACAAATAATTCATCAGAAAACTAGTAGAGGAGAGTAATAACAAATAATTCATCAGAAAACTAGAAGAGGAGAGTAATAACTAATAATTCATCAGAAAACTAGTAGTGGAGAGTAATAATTCATCAGAAAACTAGTAGAGGAGAGTAATAACAAATAATTCATCAGAAAACTAGTAGAGGAGAGTAATAACTAATAATTCATCAGAAAACTAGTAGAGGAGAGTAATAACTAATAATTCATCAGAAAACTAGTAGAGGAGAGTAATAACAAATAATTCATCAGAAAACTAGTAGAGGAGAGTAATAACTAATAATTCATCAGAAAACTAGTAGAGGAGAGTAATAATTCATCAGAAAACTAGTAGAGGAGAGTAATAACTAATAATTCATCAGAAAACTAGTAGAGGAGAGTAATAATTCATCAGAAAACTAGTAGAGGAGAGTAATAACAAATAATTCATCAGAAAACTAGAAGAGGAGAGTAATAACTAATAATTCATCAGAAAACTAGTAGAGGAGAGTAATAATTCATCAGAAAACAAGTAGAGGAGAGTAATAACAAATAATTCATCAGAAAACTAGTACAGGAGAATAATAACAAATAATTCATCAGAAAACTAGTAGAGGAGAGTAATAACAAATAATTCATCAGAAAACTAGTAGAGGAGAGTAATAACTAATAATTCATCAGAAAACTAGTAGAGGAGAGTAATAATTCATCAGAAAACTAGTAGAGGAGAGTAATAACTAATAATTCATCAGAAAACTAGTAGAGGAGAGTAATAATTCATCAGAAAACTAGTAGAGGAGAGTAATAACTAATAATTCATCAGAAAACTAGTAGAGGAGAGTAATAATTCATCAGAAAACTAGTAGAGGAGAGTAATAACAAATAATTCATCAGAAAACTAGAAGAGGAGAGTAATAACTAATAATTCATCAGAAAACTAGTAGAGGAGAGTAATAATTCATCAGAAAACTAGTAGAGGAGAGTAATAACAAATAATTCATCAGAAAACTAGTACAGGAGAATAATAACAAATAATTCATCAGAAAACTAGTAGAGGAGAGTAATAACAAATAATTCATCAGAAAACTAGTAGAGGAGAGTAATAACTAATAATTCATCAGAAAACTAGTACAGGAGAATAATAACAAATAATTCATCAGAAAACTAGTAGAGGCGAGTAATAACTAATAATTCATCAGAAAACTAGTAGAGGAGAGTAATAACTAATAATTCATCAGAAAACTAGTAGAGGAGAGTAATAACTAATAATTCATCAAAAAACTAGTAGAGGAGAGTAATAACTAATAATTCATCAGAAAACTAGTACAGGAGAATAATAACAAATAATTCATCAGAAAACTAGTAGAGGAGAGTAATAACAAATAATTCATCAGAAAACTAGTAGAGGAGAGTAATAACTAATAATTCATCAGAAAACTAGTACAGGAGAATAATAACAAATAATTCATCAGAAAACTAGTAGAGGCGAGTAATAACTAATAATTCATCAGAAAACTAGTAGAGGAGAGTAATAACTAATAATTCATCAGAAAACTAGTAGAGGAGAGTAATAACTAATAATTCATCAAAAAACTAGTAGAGGAGAGTAATAACTAATAATTCATCAGAAAACTAGTAGAGGAGAGTAATAACAAATAATTCATCAGAAAACTAGTAGAGGAGAGTAATAACAAATAATTCATCAGAAAACTAGTAGAGGAGAATAATAACAAATAATTCATCAGAAAACTAGTAGAGGAGAGTAATAACAAATAATTCATCAGAAAACTAGTACAGGAGAATAATAACAAATAATTCATCAGAAAACTAGTAGAGGAGAGTAATAACAAATAATTCATCAAAAAACTAGTACAGGAGAATAATAACTAATAATTCATCAGAAAACTAGAAGAGGAGAGTAATAATTCATCAGAAAACTAGTAGAGGAGAGTAATAACAAATAATTCATCAGAAAACTAGTACAGGAGAATAATAACAAATAATTCATCAGAAAACTAGTAGAGGAGAGTAATAACAAATAATTCATCAGAAAACTAGTACAGGAGAATAATAACAAATAATTCATCAGAAAACTAGTAGAGGAGAATAATAACAAATAATTCATCAGAAAACTAGTAGAGGAGAGTAATAACAAATAATTCATCAGAAAACTAGTACAGGAGAATAATAACAAATAATTCATCAGAAAACTAGTAGAGGAGAGTAATAACAAATAATTCATCAGAAAACTAGTACAGGAGAATAATAACTAATAATTCATCAGAAAACTAGTAGAGGAGAGTAATAATTCATCAGAAAACTAGAAGAGGAGAGTAATAACAAATAATTCATCAGAAAACTAGTACAGGAGAATAATAACAAATAATTCATCAGAAAACTAGTAGAGGAGAGTAATAACAAATAATTCATCAGAAAACTAGTAGAGGAGAGTAATAACTAATAATTCATCAGAAAACTAGTACAGGAGAATAATAACAAATAATTCATCAGAAAACTAGTAGAGGCGAGTAATAACTAATAATTCATCAGAAAACTAGTAGAGGAGAGTAATAACTAATAATTCATCAGAAAACTAGTAGAGGAGAGTAATAACTAATAATTCATCAGAAAACTAGTAGAGGAGAGTAATAACTAATAATTCAACATAAAACTAGTAGAGGAGAGTAATAACAAATAATTCATCAGAAAACTAGTAGAGGAGAGTAATAACAAATAATTCATCAGAAAACTAGTAGAGGAGAATAATAACAAATAATTCATCAGAAAACTAGTAGAGGAGAGTAATAACAAATAATTCATCAGAAAACTAGTAGAGGAGAGTAATAACTAATAATTCATCAGAAAACTAGTAGAGGAGAGTAATAACAAATAATTCATCAGAAAACTAGTAGAGGAGAGTAATAACTAATAATTCATCAGAAAACTAGTAGAGGAGAGTAATAAGAAATAATTCGTCAGAAAACTAGTACAGGAGAGTAATAACTAATAATTCATCAGAAAACCAGTAGAGGAGAGTAATAACAAATAATTCATCAGAAAACTAGTAGAGGAGAGTAATAATTCATCAGAAAACTAGTAGAGGAGAATAATAACAAATAATTCATCAGAAAACTAGTAGAGGAGAGTAATAATTCATCAGAAAACTAGTAGAGGAGAATAATAACAAATAATTCATCAGAAAACTAGAAGAGGAGAGTAATAACGAATAATTCATCAGAAAACTAGTAGAGGAGAATAATAACAAATAATTCATCAGAAAACTAGTAGAGGAGAGTAATAATTCATCAGAAAACTAGTAGAGGAGAATAATAACAAATAATTCATCAGAAAACTAGTACAGGCGAGTAATAACTAATAATTCATCAGAAAACTAGTAGAGGAGAGTAATAACTAATAATTCTTCAGAAAACTAGTAGAGGAGAATAACAACAAATTATTCATCAGAAAACTAGTAGAGGAGAGTAATAACAAATAATTCATCGGAAAACTAGTAGAGGAGAATAATAACAAATAATTCATCAGAAAACTAGTAGAGGAGAAGAATAACAAAAAATTCATCAGAAAACTAGTAGAGGAGAGTAATAACTAATAATTCACCAGAAAACTAGTAGAGGAGAGTAATAATTCATCAGAAAACTAGTAGAGGAGAGTAATAACAAATAATTCATCAGAAAACTAGAAGAGGAGAATAATAACAAATAATTCATCAGAAAACTAGTAGAGGAGACTAATAATTCATCAGAAAACTAGTACAGGAGAATAATAACTAATAATTCATCAGAAAACTAGTAGAGGAGAGTAATAACTAATAATTCATCAGAAAACTGGTAGAGGAGAATAATAACTAATAATTCATCAGAAAATTAATAGAGGAGAGTAATAACAAATAATTCGTCAGAAAACTAGTACAGGAGAATAATAACAAATAATTCATCAAAAAACTAGTAGAGGAGAATAATAACAAATAATTCATCAGAAAACTAGTAGAGGAGAGTAATAATTCACCAGAAAACAAGTAGAGGAGAATAATAACTAATAATTCATCAGAGAACTAGTACAGGAGAATAATAACAAATAATTCATCAGAAAACTAGTAGAGGAGAGTAATAATTCATCAGAAAACTAGTAGAGGAGAATAATAACTAAGAATTCATCAGAAAACTAGTACAGGAGAGTAATAATACATCAGAAAACTAGTAGAGGAGAGTAATAACAAATAATTCATCAGAAAACTAGTAGAGGAGAGTAATAATTCATCAGAAAACTAGTAGAGGAGAGTAATAACAAATAATTCAGCAGAAAATTAGTAGAGGAGAGTAATAACAAATAATTCATCAGAAAACTAGAAGAGGAGAGTAATAACTAATAATTCATCAGAAAACTAGTAGAGGAGAGTAATAATTCATCAGAAAACTAGTAGAGGAGAGTAATAACAAATAATTCATCAGAAAACTAGTAGAGGAGAGTAATAACTAATAATTCATCAGAAAACTAGTAGAGGAGAGTAATAACTAATAATTCATCAGAAAACTAGTAGAGGAGAGTAATAACAAATAATTCATCAGAAAACTAGTAGAGGAGAGTAATAACTAATAATTCATCAGAAAACTAGTAGAGGAGAGTAATAATTCATCAGAAAACTAGTAGAGGAGAGTAATAACTAATAATTCATCAGAAAACTAGTAGAGGAGAGTAATAATTCATCAGAAAACTAGTAGAGGAGAGTAATAACTAATAATTCATCAGAAAACTAGTAGAGGAGAGTAATAATTCATCAGAAAACTAGTAGAGGAGAGTAATAACAAATAATTCATCAGAAAACTAGAAGAGGAGAGTAATAACTAATAATTCATCAGAAAACTAGTAGAGGAGAGTAATAATTCATCAGAAAACTAGTAGAGGAGAGTAATAACAAATAATTCATCAGAAAACTAGTACAGGAGAATAATAACAAATAATTCATCAGAAAACTAGTAGAGGAGAGTAATAACAAATAATTCATCAGAAAACTAGTAGAGGAGAGTAATAACTAATAATTCATCAGAAAACTAGTACAGGAGAATAATAACAAATAATTCATCAGAAAACTAGTAGAGGCGAGTAATAACTAATAATTCATCAGAAAACTAGTAGAGGAGAGTAATAACTAATAATTCATCAGAAAACTAGTAGAGGAGAGTAATAACTAATAATTCATCAGAAAACTAGTAGAGGAGAGTAATAACTAATAATTCATCAGAAAACTAGTAGAGGAGAGTAATAACAAATAATTCATCAGAAAACTAGTAGAGGAGAGTAATAACTAATAATTCATCAGAAAACTAGTAGAGGAGAGTAATAACAAATAATTCATCAGAAAACTAGTAGAGGAGAGTAATAACTAATAATTCATCAGAAAACTAGTAGAGGAGAGTAATAATTCATCAGAAAACTAGTAGAGGAGAGTAATAACTAATAATTCATCAGAAAACTAGTAGAGGAGAGTAATAATTCATCAGAAAACTAGTAGAGGAGAGTAATAACTAATAATTCATCAGAAAACTAGTAGAGGAGAGTAATAATTCATCAGAAAACTAGTAGAGGAGAGTAATAACAAATAATTCATCAGAAAACTAGAAGAGGAGAGTAATAACTAATAATTCATCAGAAAACTAGTAGAGGAGAGTAATAATTCATCAGAAAACTAGTAGAGGAGAGTAATAACAAATAATTCATCAGAAAACTAGTACAGGAGAATAATAACAAATAATTCATCAGAAAACTAGTAGAGGAGAGTAATAACAAATAATTCATCAGAAAACTAGTAGAGGAGAGTAATAACTAATAATTCATCAGAAAACTAGTACAGGAGAATAATAACAAATAATTCATCAGAAAACTAGTAGAGGCGAGTAATAACTAATAATTCATCAGAAAACTAGTAGAGGAGAGTAATAACTAATAATTCATCAGAAAACTAGTAGAGGAGAGTAATAACTAATAATTCATCAGAAAACTAGTAGAGGAGAGTAATAACTAATAATTCATCAGAAAACTAGTAGAGGAGAGTAATAACAAATAATTCATCAGAAAACTAGTAGAGGAGAGTAATAACAAATAATTCATCAGAAAACTAGTAGAGGAGAATAATAACAAATAATTCATCAGAAAACTAGTAGAGGAGAGTAATAACAAATAATTCATCAGAAAACTAGTACAGGAGAATAATAACAAATAATTCATCAGAAAACTAGTAGAGGAGAGTAATAACAAATAATTCATCAAAAAACTAGTACAGGAGAATAATAACTAATAATTCATCAGAAAACTAGAAGAGGAGAGTAATAATTCATCAGAAAACTAGTAGAGGAGAGTAATAACAAATAATTCATCAGAAAACTAGTACAGGAGAATAATAACAAATAATTCATCAGAAAACTAGTAGAGGAGAGTAATAACAAATAATTCATCAGAAAACTAGTACAGGAGAATAATAACAAATAATTCATCAGAAAACTAGTAGAGGAGAATAATAACAAATAATTCATCAGAAAACTAGTAGAGGAGAGTAATAACAAATAATTCATCAGAAAACTAGTACAGGAGAATAATAACAAATAATTCATCAGAAAACTAGTAGAGGAGAGTAATAACAAATAATTCATCAGAAAACTAGTACAGGAGAATAATAACTAATAATTCATCAGAAAACTAGTAGAGGAGAGTAATAATTCATCAGAAAACTAGTAGAGGAGAGTAATAACAAATAATTCATCAGAAAACTAGTACAGGAGAATAATAACAAATAATTCATCAGAAAACTAGTAGAGGAGAGTAATAACAAATAATTCATCAGAAAACTAGTAGAGGAGAGTAATAACTAATAATTCATCAGAAAACTAGTACAGGAGAATAATAACAAATAATTCATCAGAAAACTAGTAGAGGCGAGTAATAACTAATAATTCATCAGAAAACTAGTAGAGGAGAGTAATAACTAATAATTCATCAGAAAACTAGTAGAGGAGAGTAATAACTAATAATTCATCAGAAAACTAGTAGAGGAGAGTAATAACTAATAATTCAACATAAAACTAGTAGAGGAGAGTAATAACAAATAATTCATCAGAAAACTAGTAGAGGAGAGTAATAACAAATAATTCATCAGAAAACTAGTAGAGGAGAATAATAACAAATAATTCATCAGAAAACTAGTAGAGGAGAGTAATAACAAATAATTCATCAGAAAACTAGTAGAGGAGAGTAATAACTAATAATTCATCAGAAAACTAGTAGAGGAGAGTAATAACAAATAATTCATCAGAAACTAGTAGAGGAGAGTAATAACTAATAATTCATCAGAAAACTAGTAGAGGAGAGTAATAAGAAATAATTCGTCAGAAAACTAGTACAGGAGAGTAATAACTAATAATTCATCAGAAAACCAGTAGAGGAGAGTAATAACAAATAATTCATCAGAAAACTAGTAGAGGAGAGTAATAATTCATCAGAAAACTAGTAGAGGAGAATAATAACAAATAATTCATCAGAAAACTAGTAGAGGAGAGTAATAATTCATCAGAAAACTAGTAGAGGAGAATAATAACAAATAATTCATCAGAAAACTAGAAGAGGAGAGTAATAACGAATAATTCATCAGAAAACTAGTAGAGGAGAATAATAACAAATAATTCATCAGAAAACTAGTAGAGGAGAGTAATAATTCATCAGAAAACTAGTAGAGGAGAGTAATAACAAATAATTCATCAGAAAACTAGTACAGGCGAGTAATAACTAATAATTCATCAGAAAACTAGTAGAGGAGAGTAATAACTAATAATTCATCAGAAAACTAGTAGAGGAGAATAACAACAAATTATTCATCAGAAAACTAGTAGAGGAGAGTAATAACAAATAATTCATCGGAAAACTAGTAGAGGAGAATAATAACAAATAATTCATCAGAAAACTAGTAGAGGAGAAGAATAACAAAAAATTCATCAGAAAACTAGTAGAGGAGAGTAATAACTAATAATTCACCAGAAAACTAGTAGAGGAGAGTAATAATTCATCAGAAAACTAGTAGAGGAGAGTAATAACAAATAATTCATCAGAAAACTAGAAGAGGAGAATAATAACAAATAATTCATCAGAAAACTAGTAGAGGAGACTAATAATTCATCAGAAAACTAGTACAGGAGAATAATAACTAATAATTCATCAGAAAACTAGTAGAGGAGAGTAATAACTAATAATTCATCAGAAAACTGGTAGAGGAGAATAATAACTAATAATTCATCAGAAAATTAATAGAGGAGAGTAATAACAAATAATTCGTCAGAAAACTAGTACAGGAGAATAATAACAAATAATTCATCAAAAAACTAGTAGAGGAGAATAATAACAAATAATTCATCAGAAAACTAGTAGAGGAGAGTAATAATTCACCAGAAAACAAGTAGAGGAGAATAATAACTAATAATTCATCAGAAAACTAGTACAGGAGAATAATAACAAATAATTCATCAGAAAACTAGTAGAGGAGAGTAATAATTCATCAGAAAACTAGTAGAGGAGAATAATAACTAAGAATTCATCAGAAAACTAGTACAGGAGAGTAATAATACATCAGAAAACTAGTAGAGGAGAGTAATAACAAATAATTCATCAGAAAACTAGTAGAGGAGAGTAATAATTCATCAGAAAACTAGTAGAGGAGAGTAATAACAAATAATTCATCAGAAAATTAGTAGAGGAGAGTAATAACAAATAATTCATCAGAAAACTAGAAGAGGAGAGTAATAACTAATAATTCATCAGAAAACTAGTAGAGGAGAGTAATAATTCATCAGAAAACTAGTAGAGGAGAGTAATAACAAATAATTCATCAGAAAACTAGTAGAGGAGAGTAATAACTAATAATTCATCAGAAAACTAGTAGAGGAGAGTAATAACTAATAATTCATCAGAAAACTAGTAGAGGAGAGTAATAACAAATAATTCATCAGAAAACTAGTAGAGGAGAGTAATAACTAATAATTCATCAGAAAACTAGTAGAGGAGAGTAATAATTCATCAGAAAACTAGTAGAGGAGAGTAATAACTAATAATTCATCAGAAAACTAGTAGAGGAGAGTAATAATTCATCAGAAAACTAGTAGAGGAGAGTAATAACTAATAATTCATCAGAAAACTAGTAGAGGAGAGTAATAATTCATCAGAAAACTAGTAGAGGAGAGTAATAACAAATAATTCATCAGAAAACTAGAAGAGGAGAGTAATAACTAATAATTCATCAGAAAACTAGTAGAGGAGAGTAATAATTCATCAGAAAACTAGTAGAGGAGAGTAATAACAAATAATTCATCAGAAAACTAGTACAGGAGAATAATAACAAATAATTCATCAGAAAACTAGTAGAGGAGAGTAATAACAAATAATTCATCAGAAAACTAGTAGAGGAGAGTAATAACTAATAATTCATCAGAAAACTAGTACAGGAGAATAATAACAAATAATTCATCAGAAAACTAGTAGAGGCGAGTAATAACTAATAATTCATCAGAAAACTAGTAGAGGAGAGTAATAACTAATAATTCATCAGAAAACTAGTAGAGGAGAGTAATAACTAATAATTCATCAGAAAACTAGTAGAGGAGAGTAATAACAAATAATTCATCAGAAAACTAGTAGAGGAGAGTAATAACAAATAATTCATCAGAAAACTAGTAGAGGAGAATAATAACAAATAATTCATCAGAAAACTAGTAGAGGAGAGTAATAACAAATAATTCATCAGAAAACTAGTACAGGAGAATAATAACAAATAATTCATCAGAAAACTAGTAGAGGAGAGTAATAACAAATAATTCATCAAAAAACTAGTACAGGAGAATAATAACAAATAATTCATCAGAAAACTAGTACAGGAGAATAATAACTAATAATTCATCAGAAAACTAGTAGAGGAGAGTAATAATTCATCAGAAAACTAGTAGAGGAGAGTAATAACAAATAATTCATCAGAAAACTAGTACAGGAGAATAATAACAAATAATTCATCAGAAAACTAGTAGAGGAGAGTAATAACAAATAATTCATCAGAAAACTAGTACAGGAGAATAATAACTAATAATTCATCAGAAAACTAGTAGAGGAGAGTAATAATTCATCAGAAAACTAGTAGAGGAGAGTAATAACAAATAATTCATCAGAAAACTAGTACAGGAGAATAATAACAAATAATTCATCAGAAAACTAGTAGAGGAGAGTAATAACAAATAATTCATCAGAAAACTAGTAGAGGAGAGTAATAACTAATAATTCATCAGAAAACTAGTACAGGAGAATAATAACAAATAATTCATCAGAAAACTAGTAGAGGCGAGTAATAACTAATAATTCATCAGAAAACTAGTAGAGGAGAGTAATAACTAATAATTCATCAGAAAACTAGTAGAGGAGAGTAATAACTAATAATTCATCAGAAAACTAGTAGAGGAGAGTAATAACTAATAATTCAACATAAAACTAGTAGAGGAGAGTAATAACAAATAATTCATCAGAAAACTAGTAGAGGAGAGTAATAACAAATAATTCATCAGAAAACTAGTAGAGGAGAATAATAACAAATAATTCATCAGAAAACTAGTAGAGGAGAGTAATAACAAATAATTCATCAGAAAACTAGTAGAGGAGAGTAATAACTAATAATTCATCAGAAAACTAGTAGAGGAGAGTAATAACAAATAATTCATCAGAAAACTAGTAGAGGAGAGTAATAACTAATAATTCATCAGAAAACTAGTAGAGGAGAGTAATAAGAAATAATTCGTCAGAAAACTAGTACAGGAGAGTAATAACTAATAATTCATCAGAAAACCAGTAGAGGAGAGTAATAACAAATAATTCATCAGAAAACTAGTAGAGGAGAGTAATAATTCATCAGAAAACTAGTAGAGGAGAATAATAACAAATAATTCATCAGAAAACTAGTAGAGGAGAGTAATAATTCATCAGAAAACTAGTAGAGGAGAATAATAACAAATAATTCATCAGAAAACTAGAAGAGGAGAGTAATAACGAATAATTCATCAGAAAACTAGTAGAGGAGAATAATAACAAATAATTCATCAGAAAACTAGTAGAGGAGAGTAATAATTCATCAGAAAACTAGTAGAGGAGAGTAATAACAAATAATTCATCAGAAAACTAGTACAGGCGAGTAATAACTAATAATTCATCAGAAAACTAGTAGAGGAGAGTAATAACTAATAATTCATCAGAAAACTAGTAGAGGAGAATAACAACAAATTATTCATCAGAAAACTAGTAGAGGAGAGTAATAACAAATAATTCATCGGAAAACTAGTAGAGGAGAATAATAACAAATAATTCATCAGAAAACTAGAAGAGGAGAAGAATAACAAAAAATTCATCAGAAAACTAGTAGAGGAGAGTAATAACTAATAATTCACCAGAAAACTAGTAGAGGAGAGTAATAATTCATCAGAAAACTAGTAGAGGAGAGTAATAACAAATAATTCATCAGAAAACTAGAAGAGGAGAATAATAACAAATAATTCATCAGAAAACTAGTAGAGGAGACTAATAATTCATCAGAAAACTAGTACAGGAGAATAATAACTAATAATTCATCAGAAAACTAGTAGAGGAGAGTAATAACTAATAATTCATCAGAAAACTGGTAGAGGAGAATAATAACTAATAATTCATCAGAAAATTAATAGAGGAGAGTAATAACAAATAATTCGTCAGAAAACTAGTACAGGAGAATAATAACAAATAATTCATCAAAAAACTAGTAGAGGAGAATAATAACAAATAATTCATCAGAAAACTAGTAGAGGAGAGTAATAATTCACCAGAAAACAAGTAGAGGAGAATAATAACTAATAATTCATCAGAAAACTAGTACAGGAGAATAATAACAAATAATTCATCAGAAAACTAGTAGAGGAGAGTAATAATTCATCAGAAAACTAGTAGAGGAGAATAATAACTAAGAATTCATCAGAAAACTAGTACAGGAGAGTAATAATACATCAGAAAACTAGTAGAGGAGAGTAATAACAAATAATTCATCAGAAAACTAGTAGAGGAGAGTAATAATTCATCAGAAAACTAGTAGAGGAGAGTAATAACAAATAATTCATCAGAAAATTAGTAGAGGAGAGTAATAACAAATAATTCATCAGAAAACTAGAAGAGGAGAGTAATAACTAATAATTCATCAGAAAACTAGTAGAGGAGAGTAATAATTCATCAGAAAACTAGTAGAGGAGAGTAATAACAAATAATTCATCAGAAAACTAGTAGAGGAGAGTAATAACTAATAATTCATCAGAAAACTAGTAGAGGAGAGTAATAACTAATAATTCATCAGAAAACTAGTAGAGGAGAGTAATAACAAATAATTCATCAGAAAACTAGTAGAGGAGAGTAATAACTAATAATTCATCAGAAAACTAGTAGAGGAGAGTAATAATTCATCAGAAAACTAGTAGAGGAGAGTAATAACTAATAATTCATCAGAAAACTAGTAGAGGAGAGTAATAATTCATCAGAAAACTAGTAGAGGAGAGTAATAACTAATAATTCATCAGAAAACTAGTAGAGGAGAGTAATAATTCATCAGAAAACTAGTAGAGGAGAGTAATAACAAATAATTCATCAGAAAACTAGAAGAGGAGAGTAATAACTAATAATTCATCAGAAAACTAGTAGAGGAGAGTAATAATTCATCAGAAAACTAGTAGAGGAGAGTAATAACAAATAATTCATCAGAAAACTAGTACAGGAGAATAATAACAAATAATTCATCAGAAAACTAGTAGAGGAGAGTAATAACAAATAATTCATCAGAAAACTAGTAGAGGAGAGTAATAACTAATAATTCATCAGAAAACTAGTACAGGAGAATAATAACAAATAATTCATCAGAAAACTAGTAGAGGCGAGTAATAACTAATAATTCATCAGAAAACTAGTAGAGGAGAGTAATAACTAATAATTCATCAGAAAACTAGTAGAGGAGAGTAATAACTAATAATTCATCAGAAAACTAGTAGAGGAGAGTAATAACAAATAATTCATCAGAAAACTAGTAGAGGAGAGTAATAACTAATAATTCATCAGAAAACTAGTAGAGGAGAGTAATAATTCATCAGAAAACTAGTAGAGGAGAGTAATAACTAATAATTCATCAGAAAACTAGTAGAGGAGAGTAATAATTCATCAGAAAACTAGTAGAGGAGAGTAATAACTAATAATTCATCAGAAAACTAGTAGAGGAGAGTAATAATTCATCAGAAAACTAGTAGAGGAGAGTAATAACAAATAATTCATCAGAAAACTAGAAGAGGAGAGTAATAACTAATAATTCATCAGAAAACTAGTAGAGGAGAGTAATAATTCATCAGAAAACAAGTAGAGGAGAGTAATAACAAATAATTCATCAGAAAACTAGTACAGGAGAATAATAACAAATAATTCATCAGAAAACTAGTAGAGGAGAGTAATAACAAATAATTCATCAGAAAACTAGTAGAGGAGAGTAATAACTAATAATTCATCAGAAAACTAGTAGAGGAGAGTAATAATTCATCAGAAAACTAGTAGAGGAGAGTAATAACTAATAATTCATCAGAAAACTAGTAGAGGAGAGTAATAATTCATCAGAAAACTAGTAGAGGAGAGTAATAACTAATAATTCATCAGAAAACTAGTAGAGGAGAGTAATAATTCATCAGAAAACTAGTAGAGGAGAGTAATAACAAATAATTCATCAGAAAACTAGAAGAGGAGAGTAATAACTAATAATTCATCAGAAAACTAGTAGAGGAGAGTAATAATTCATCAGAAAACTAGTAGAGGAGAGTAATAACAAATAATTCATCAGAAAACTAGTACAGGAGAATAATAACAAATAATTCATCAGAAAACTAGTAGAGGAGAGTAATAACAAATAATTCATCAGAAAACTAGTAGAGGAGAGTAATAACTAATAATTCATCAGAAAACTAGTACAGGAGAATAATAACAAATAATTCATCAGAAAACTAGTAGAGGCGAGTAATAACTAATAATTCATCAGAAAACTAGTAGAGGAGAGTAATAACTAATAATTCATCAGAAAACTAGTAGAGGAGAGTAATAACTAATAATTCATCAAAAAACTAGTAGAGGAGAGTAATAACTAATAATTCATCAGAAAACTAGTAGAGGAGAGTAATAACAAATAATTCATCAGAAAACTAGTAGAGGAGAGTAATAACAAATAATTCATCAGAAAACTAGTAGAGGAGAATAATAACAAATAATTCATCAGAAAACTAGTAGAGGAGAGTAATAACAAATAATTCATCAGAAAACTAGTACAGGAGAATAATAACAAATAATTCATCAGAAAACTAGTAGAGGAGAGTAATAACAAATAATTCATCAAAAAACTAGTACAGGAGAATAATAACTAATAATTCATCAGAAAACTAGAAGAGGAGAGTAATAATTCATCAGAAAACTAGTAGAGGAGAGTAATAACAAATAATTCATCAGAAAACTAGTACAGGAGAATAATAACAAATAATTCATCAGAAAACTAGTAGAGGAGAGTAATAACAAATAATTCATCAGAAAACTAGTACAGGAGAATAATAACAAATAATTCATCAGAAAACTAGTAGAGGAGAATAATAACAAATAATTCATCAGAAAACTAGTAGAGGAGAGTAATAACAAATAATTCATCAGAAAACTAGTACAGGAGAATAATAACAAATAATTCATCAGAAAACTAGTAGAGGAGAGTAATAACAAATAATTCATCAGAAAACTAGTACAGGAGAATAATAACTAATAATTCATCAGAAAACTAGTAGAGGAGAGTAATAATTCATCAGAAAACTAGAAGAGGAGAGTAATAACAAATAATTCATCAGAAAACTAGTACAGGAGAATAATAACAAATAATTCATCAGAAAACTAGTAGAGGAGAGTAATAACAAATAATTCATCAGAAAACTAGTAGAGGAGAGTAATAACTAATAATTCATCAGAAAACTAGTACAGGAGAATAATAACAAATAATTCATCAGAAAACTAGTAGAGGCGAGTAATAACTAATAATTCATCAGAAAACTAGTAGAGGAGAGTAATAACTAATAATTCATCAGAAAACTAGTAGAGGAGAGTAATAACTAATAATTCATCAGAAAACTAGTAGAGGAGAGTAATAACTAATAATTCAACATAAAACTAGTAGAGGAGAGTAATAACAAATAATTCATCAGAAAACTAGTAGAGGAGAGTAATAACAAATAATTCATCAGAAAACTAGTAGAGGAGAATAATAACAAATAATTCATCAGAAAACTAGTAGAGGAGAGTAATAACAAATAATTCATCAGAAAACTAGTAGAGGAGAGTAATAACTAATAATTCATCAGAAAACTAGTAGAGGAGAGTAATAACAAATAATTCATCAGAAAACTAGTAGAGGAGAGTAATAACTAATAATTCATCAGAAAACTAGTAGAGGAGAGTAATAAGAAATAATTCGTCAGAAAACTAGTACAGGAGAGTAATAACTAATAATTCATCAGAAAACCAGTAGAGGAGAGTAATAACAAATAATTCATCAGAAAACTAGTAGAGGAGAGTAATAATTCATCAGAAAACTAGTAGAGGAGAATAATAACAAATAATTCATCAGAAAACTAGTAGAGGAGAGTAATAATTCATCAGAAAACTAGTAGAGGAGAATAATAACAAATAATTCATCAGAAAACTAGAAGAGGAGAGTAATAACGAATAATTCATCAGAAAACTAGTAGAGGAGAATAATAACAAATAATTCATCAGAAAACTAGTAGAGGAGAGTAATAATTCATCAGAAAAACTAGTAGAGGAGAATAATAACAAATAATTCATCAGAAAACTAGTACAGGCGAGTAATAACTAATAATTCATCAGAAAACTAGTAGAGGAGAGTAATAACTAATAATTCATCAGAAAACTAGTAGAGGAGAATAACAACAAATTATTCATCAGAAAACTAGTAGAGGAGAGTAATAACAAATAATTCATCGGAAAACTAGTAGAGGAGAATAATAACAAATAATTCATCAGAAAACTAGTAGAGGAGAAGAATAACAAAAAATTCATCAGAAAACTAGTAGAGGAGAGTAATAACTAATAATTCACCAGAAAACTAGTAGAGGAGAGTAATAATTCATCAGAAAACTAGTAGAGGAGAGTAATAACAAATAATTCATCAGAAAACTAGAAGAGGAGAATAATAACAAATAATTCATCAGAAAACTAGTAGAGGAGACTAATAATTCATCAGAAAACTAGTACAGGAGAATAATAACTAATAATTCATCAGAAAACTAGTAGAGGAGAGTAATAACTAATAATTCATCAGAAAACTGGTAGAGGAGAATAATAACTAATAATTCATCAGAAAATTAATAGAGGAGAGTAATAACAAATAATTCGTCAGAAAACTAGTACAGGAGAATAATAACAAATAATTCATCAAAAAACTAGTAGAGGAGAATAATAACAAATAATTCATCAGAAAACTAGTAGAGGAGAGTAATAATTCACCAGAAAACAAGTAGAGGAGAATAATAACTAATAATTCATCAGAAAACTAGTACAGGAGAATAATAACAAATAATTCATCAGAAAACTAGTAGAGGAGAGTAATAATTCATCAGAAAACTAGTAGAGGAGAATAATAACTAAGAATTCATCAGAAAACTAGTACAGGAGAGTAATAATACATCAGAAAACTAGTAGAGGAGAGTAATAACAAATAATTCATCAGAAAACTAGTAGAGGAGAGTAATAATTCATCAGAAAACTAGTAGAGGAGAGTAATAACAAATAATTCAGCAGAAAATTAGTAGAGGAGAGTAATAACAAATAATTCATCAGAAAACTAGAAGAGGAGAGTAATAACTAATAATTCATCAGAAAACTAGTAGAGGAGAGTAATAATTCATCAGAAAACTAGTAGAGGAGAGTAATAACAAATAATTCATCAGAAAACTAGTAGAGGAGAGTAATAACTAATAATTCATCAGAAAACTAGTAGAGGAGAGTAATAACTAATAATTCATCAGAAAACTAGTAGAGGAGAGTAATAACAAATAATTCATCAGAAAACTAGTAGAGGAGAGTAATAACTAATAATTCATCAGAAAACTAGTAGAGGAGAGTAATAATTCATCAGAAAACTAGTAGAGGAGAGTAATAACTAATAATTCATCAGAAAACTAGTAGAGGAGAGTAATAATTCATCAGAAAACTAGTAGAGGAGAGTAATAACTAATAATTCATCAGAAAACTAGTAGAGGAGAGTAGTAATTCATCAGAAAACTAGTAGAGGAGAGTAATAACAAATAATTCATCAGAAAACTAGAAGAGGAGAGTAATAACTAATAATTCATCAGAAAACTAGTAGAGGAGAGTAATAATTCATCAGAAAACTAGTAGAGGAGAGTAATAACAAATAATTCATCAGAAAACTAGTACAGGAGAATAATAACAAATAATTCATCAGAAAACTAGTAGAGGAGAGTAATAACAAATAATTCATCAGAAAACTAGTAGAGGAGAGTAATAACTAATAATTCATCAGAAAACTAGTACAGGAGAATAATAACAAATAATTCATCAGAAAACTAGTAGAGGCGAGTAATAACTAATAATTCATCAGAAAACTAGTAGAGGAGAGTAATAACTAATAATTCATCAGAAAACTAGTAGAGGAGAGTAATAACTAATAATTCATCAGAAAACTAGTAGAGGAGAGTAATAACTAATAATTCATCAGAAAACTAGTAGAGGAGAGTAATAACAAATAATTCATCAGAAAACTAGTAGAGGAGAGTAATAACTAATAATTCATCAGAAAACTAGTAGAGGAGAGTAATAACAAATAATTCATCAGAAAACTAGTAGAGGAGAGTAATAACTAATAATTCATCAGAAAACTAGTAGAGGAGAGTAATAATTCATCAGAAAACTAGTAGAGGAGAGTAATAACTAATAATTCATCAGAAAACTAGTAGAGGAGAGTAATAATTCATCAGAAAACTAGTAGAGGAGAGTAATAACTAATAATTCATCAGAAAACTAGTAGAGGAGAGTAATAATTCATCAGAAAACTAGTAGAGGAGAGTAATAACAAATAATTCATCAGAAAACTAGAAGAGGAGAGTAATAACTAATAATTCATCAGAAAACTAGTAGAGGAGAGTAATAATTCATCAGAAAACTAGTAGAGGAGAGTAATAACAAATAATTCATCAGAAAACTAGTACAGGAGAATAATAACAAATAATTCATCAGAAAACTAGTAGAGGAGAGTAATAACAAATAATTCATCAGAAAACTAGTAGAGGAGAGTAATAACTAATAATTCATCAGAAAACTAGTACAGGAGAATAATAACAAATAATTCATCAGAAAACTAGTAGAGGCGAGTAATAACTAATAATTCATCAGAAAACTAGTAGAGGAGAGTAATAACTAATAATTCATCAGAAAACTAGTAGAGGAGAGTAATAACTAATAATTCATCAGAAAACTAGTAGAGGAGAGTAATAACTAATAATTCATCAGAAAACTAGTAGAGGAGAGTAATAACAAATAATTCATCAGAAAACTAGTAGAGGAGAGTAATAACAAATAATTCATCAGAAAACTAGTAGAGGAGAATAATAACAAATAATTCATCAGAAAACTAGTAGAGGAGAGTAATAACAAATAATTCATCAGAAAACTAGTACAGGAGAATAATAACAAATAATTCATCAGAAAACTAGTAGAGGAGAGTAATAACAAATAATTCATCAAAAAACTAGTACAGGAGAATAATAACTAATAATTCATCAGAAAACTAGAAGAGGAGAGTAATAATTCATCAGAAAACTAGTAGAGGAGAGTAATAACAAATAATTCATCAGAAAACTAGTACAGGAGAATAATAACAAATAATTCATCAGAAAACTAGTAGAGGAGAGTAATAACAAATAATTCATCAGAAAACTAGTACAGGAGAATAATAACAAATAATTCATCAGAAAACTAGTAGAGGAGAATAATAACAAATAATTCATCAGAAAACTAGTAGAGGAGAGTAATAACAAATAATTCATCAGAAAACTAGTACAGGAGAATAATAACAAATAATTCATCAGAAAACTAGTAGAGGAGAGTAATAACAAATAATTCATCAGAAAACTAGTACAGGAGAATAATAACTAATAATTCATCAGAAAACTAGTAGAGGAGAGTAATAATTCATCAGAAAACTAGTAGAGGAGAGTAATAACAAATAATTCATCAGAAAACTAGTACAGGAATAATAACAAATAATTCATCAGAAAACTAGTAGAGGAGAGTAATAACAAATAATTCATCAGAAAACTAGTAGAGGAGAGTAATAACTAATAATTCATCAGAAAACTAGTACAGGAGAATAATAACAAATAATTCATCAGAAAACTAGTAGAGGCGAGTAATAACTAATAATTCATCAGAAAACTAGTAGAGGAGAGTAATAACTAATAATTCATCAGAAAACTAGTAGAGGAGAGTAATAACTAATAATTCATCAGAAAACTAGTAGAGGAGAGTAATAACTAATAATTCAACATAAAACTAGTAGAGGAGAGTAATAACAAATAATTCATCAGAAAACTAGTAGAGGAGAGTAATAACAAATAATTCATCAGAAAACTAGTAGAGGAGAATAATAACAAATAATTCATCAGAAAACTAGTAGAGGAGAGTAATAACAAATAATTCATCAGAAAACTAGTAGAGGAGAGTAATAACTAATAATTCATCAGAAAACTAGTAGAGGAGAGTAATAACAAATAATTCATCAGAAAACTAGTAGAGGAGAGTAATAACTAATAATTCATCAGAAAACTAGTAGAGGAGAGTAATAAG